>CAUYQV010117736.1:0-17117 GCA_963574575.1 Galagoides demidoff
GGAGAGGAGGGGGGAGGGAAAGGGAAGAACAGGAGGAGAGGGAGGGAGAGGAGGGGAGGAAGGGAAGGGGGAGGGAGAGGAGGGGGGAGGGAAAGGGAAGAACAGGAGGAGAGGGAGGGAGAGGAGGGGAGGAAGGGAAGAGAGGGGGGAGGGAGAGGAGGGGAGGAAGAGGGGAGGGGAGGAAGGTAAAGGAAAGGGTGGGGAGGGAGGGCCGAGGGGAGGAAGGAGAGGGAGGGGGAAGGGAGAGGGAAGAACAGGAGGAGAGGGAGGGAGAGGAGAGGAGGAAGGCGAGGGAGGGGAAGGGAGAGGAGGGGAGGGAGGGGGGAGGGGAGGAAGGTAAAGGAGAGGGTGGGGAGGGTGGGGCGAGGGGCACCGAGAGAATGCATCAATTACAACAGAACAAGAACCCAGCATTTTAAAATACACTCTAAACAATTTTTATATATTTTGTGAACTCGAAAAGGATCCTAAATCTGCTTTAAGTATTAATTTTAGCTTCATGTGATATTTTGGTTCTTAACTCCTTCAAGACCTGGGGTTACCTTGTGTAGCAATTATGTTAGGATGGCTGTGAGATGCATGTCGACTATGTCGAAAGCATCCTTTGAGTCAGGGAAAGAGAAATGTATAAAGACTAAAGGCCGACTTTAAAGGACTGAAACACGTCCTGCGTGGACACACCCATGAGTAATGAACGTCAGAGAAACACTAGATTTTGCTCCAGAGTCACCTCCACAGACAATGTGCTTATTTCTTCTCATTAAAGTTTGACCAATTAAAGACCAAGTTAATTGATACACTGATGTATCAGTTTGTGGACTAATCAGCCCCATTTGTTTTCTTTTAGTTTAACCATTTCTTTGCTGTTCCTAAATCAGAAATACTTGAAAATCACAGGCAGGTCCTATGAGATTTCCACTGCGCAAGTGACAGGAGGATGTGGGCTCTGATGAAGGACCCCAACACAAGAGCACCACCACCCCTATGCAGGGGATGCTCTGATGAAGGACCCCAACACAAGAGCACCACCACCCCTGTGCCGGGGATGCTCTGTGTGTGGGCGCTGCCTCCATGATGGGCACAAAGCCCAGGGCTGGTAGTAAGCCGGAGGATACCCACACCTGTTCCCCACATGCAGAAAGCCAACATCCAGGCATCCAACTCTGTGGTAAATCGAAAACTCTATCTCTATGGGTTCAAACAAAGACCATGCTCTATTTTATTAGAACACCTAATTAAAGGGGTCTAGTAATGTTTAAACTATAAAAGACAGAGCAGTCGGTCAGTTCCTTCCTTAAAAGCTTTGTTGTCCTCTAAGTGAAGTTCAGGAGCCGTGCAGGGCCGCTAGGGCCTCATTTCTGAGGGTGCCCTCGGCCCTATGACCCCGGGTGTAGGTGGGGGAACCAATGTGCATAGCACCAGCATCCGGGTCCACATGCTGCCTGTCCACTCACAGAAGGGCCCCGCTGCAGGGACAGAGCAGTCACAGCCTTGAGCGATGGAGAGCTGTGTCTCCACTCTGGCAGCTGCATGGGGGAGTGAGGCCCCTGGGAGCCAACTTCAGCTCGGTTCCCTACTTGTGTTAGACAGGACATCCCTCGCCCTGCCTGTCCACTCTACTAAAGGCTGAGTGGTGCCTGTGTTCAGCCCCTGTCCAGACTCAGTGTTAAGTAGCCTGTCATCCTCCACCGGTCCAACAGACCAGGATGGCGTGGGCAGCTCACTCTGAGTGCCCACACATGCAGAGGGCACGGTAAGGTCCACCGCGGCCGCCAGCGTACCGTCCCTCCTCACAGAAGCAATCTGACTGCAGTTGATGGCAGGGAGGGCAGAGAGAAGAAGAGAGAGGGAGCAGGGCCTGGACCGAGGCTCAGCCTCCTCGTGACGCACCCAGGGAGACTGAGAGGCAGGGCTGTGACTTCCTAGGAAACCACTGTCGCCACAGATTTCCCCCACCAGGACTGTCATAGAGGAATCACAGCCCATGCTGCTATGGGGAACAGGCCCATGGCCAAAGGTCGCATCTCACTACCTCTCATATGGTAGAACCTGCCGGGTTAGGAGACACAGCCAGAACACAGTGTGAGACCAGCTCTGCAAGGAGGGGCACCAGGCACCACTCAGACGTGAGTGTGAACTTAACAAAGAGGGGGGCTCGGGAGCCAGACGGGGGTGCAGAGGAGACAGCCAGATGGCAGTCAACTCCAGGACAAGTCCCTGCAGCCAGGAGGGCAGGAGGTGAGAGCTGAGCTCACTGTGGACTCCCTGGACTGGGCCTGCGACCCGGCCTGGCTGTGAGGTAACTGGCTGTACAAGCTGCAGAAGAACATGAACTCCTTGAGCCCAACCCCTGGTTTGCAAAGGGAAAAACCAATGAGATGCTTCCCAGAATCTGCCTGTCCACTTAGACACTACAGACAGCTCAGAATAACAACCTGAATATGGGTTTTTAGGGTATAAGCTTACATATTAAAGCCACTTACTGCATGACACGCATGCAGAATTTGCTCACGCGTACTAGGGGAGTATCTGCTCCCCATCTATTTATCCATTAGCGTGTGAGAAGTGCCATTCTCATGTGACTTCATCAAAACAATCCAGATAAAATTATCCCTACAAATAGAACCGAAAACGTTGTCTTCTCTTCCTATGACCATCAGACCATCCCTCCACCTCATAAAATGATTGCCTCCTGAGTATTCCATTTCATTGCTCTTTTTAGGAACTTTTTACTAAGTGCAAAGCTTAGGGCAGACATCAGCCCCATTAGCTTATGGATAAGACCCACAGGCAAATGGCAGTGTGCCCTGAGAACAGAATATTTTTATGGCAGCATTTGTGACTTTGTGGGTCTGTAATTCATTCAAAACTGATCTTCTTAAAGCATAGACAAGAATCAGGTTCTTTTTCTTGTTCTACTCGTAGCTTGAAATGGGGAGGATTACAACTCATGGGGTAACCCTGGGAAAGAATACTTAACAGTTGTTCTCTAAACCGTCAGCACACATCACATCTCAGACTGCTCCCGAGGGAGTGTAATGGGGTATTTGCCGCATGGGCTGTGCTCCCAGCTAAGCGTCTCTGGAGATCACTAGTTCTCTAGTTTCTTTAAGCATCTCTGCCCACTGATGGCCTCTCAGCTGGAACACGGTCACCGGGGGCACACAGGCCCTGCAGTCCTCCAGCAGACACCCCCTCAGTCCCAGCGGCACTAGGGGAACATATACGCCACCCCATGCGCAGCTGGACACAGCTGGCCAGCTTTGTCTTCAATGTCCCTGTGGGCCTCCAGGGCAGGAGAACCGAGAAGCTGGGGAAGGGAAGAAGTCCCATGTGGGGAGAAAACCTTACTTCTGGCTCACTGCTGCTCCAGACGGTCCAACTCAGAGAAGGAGCCTGACATACACTAACTAGCTAGGACCTGGCCAAAATGGCTAGGCGGTCAGGACCAGGACTGTGCAGGAATCCCAACCCTGGGATTTCAGCAGGTTACTAAGCCCCCATTACGTGGTACAAAGATTTATTAAAAATGCAGATATCCAGGCCCATTAGAGACTGTTAGGTAGTTACCCAAGGAGCCACCTGGGCAAAAGAATCAAGAGGGTGTCTGGAAAACCACTGATAAATTACACAAAAACCACAGGCTGGCCAAGTTACCTCACCCACGTCCTGTTAGAGCCCGTCGGGGCTTCACTCAGGACTGAGCCCCAGGCTGAAGCTCAGAAAGATTTAATTCTCAGAAAGATGGGGTGGGGACTGCTTCCACCAGTCGCTTGGACTCAGCAGATACCCAGGGAGAACTCCCCTCTATGGAGAATGAGGCTGATCTTTTCATTTTTAACATGTTTTTCCCTTTTTGACAAGATCATTTGTCTCTATCGGGACATGGAGTTTTGCCCAGAGAGTGTGCTGCTCACCTTACGCCCATCACAGAATAGAGAATCTCAAAGTTATCTTTGGTAAGGAAAAGTCATCATTTAAAATTATGTCCTGAGCCTCCACACTAAATGTTACTGTTCTTAAGAGTAAGTCGGGTCCTTTATTGGCATGGTTTCTTTTTGCTTCTTATGCTGAAAATATCTACATAATATCAACCTCTCTGCTATTGTGAGGCGCTCTTTCCAAGTCATCTGAGACATAGTTCTTCAAAGAATGTTACTCACAAATAACGTCTAATGGAACCTGGTTGGGAAGAAAAAAGTGCCTAAAAGATGAGAATGATAAAAAGAAGCGTTTCACGAATTAGATAAATGACAGCCCCAAAGCGGGTGGAATTACTTCAAGCCAGAAAAAAAACAGAAAAGACTGACTGATAAAAGAATCCAGTGGCTGACAGGACATACAGAGGTCACTTAATTCAATTTTCCTCTCAAAAACAGTCACCTAGTATAGTAGTCTATCCCATTTTTAAGGTTTCCAAGGATTATTTAAGAAATGTGTTTTAGTATCCAGTTAGCCTTGTGCCAGAAACATTTCTTTATGTGTAGCAGAGTTTAAGTAATGCATATTATAATCAATGACAGGGTTCTGGGCTATTATTTCTGCAACAGATATCAGATTCCTCGTTGGCACTTTTCTTCAAACATGGAGAATAAATATGTACCCCATTTATCATGAAGGGTCAAGCTCCCTGTCCCCTAATAGTCTTAACAGGAAAACTCTTAGGGACAGAGCCATGGTCTGAAGGCTCATCACACATTGAAACCTGATCACCAAGGTAATGGGATTAGGGGTAGGGCTTTGGGGAGGTGTTTAGGTCACAAGGGTAGAGCCCTAAGCAGTGGGATTAGTGCCCTCATGAAAGAGACCCCAGTGAGCTGCCTGGTCCCTTCCACCCTGTGGACACGGAGAGCAGAGGACATCTGTGAGCCAAGAGAAGGCCTCTGAGTCTGCTCACACTTCATCGTGGGCTTTTAGCCTCCAGGACTGTGAGATACCAAGTCTCTGTTCTGTGTGAGTCTATGGTGTTCTGTTGCAGTAGCCTGAGCAGACAAAGGCGGCTGCAGCAGCACAGAGCCAGGGAGCTCTACTCGGTACTGAGAGGATGTGCTGGCAGCAGATGGGGTTGAAACAAGCAAAGCATCCGAGTCTGTATCACATCCATCCGTCACCTGTCACCCTGTGGACTCGTGTGCTCCAGTGACAACTGCCTGTGCCAAGACCCGGGAAACAGCACACAGATCTATGCCCTGCCGTGCTCCGGGCCCCTCCCGCCCGTTCTCACTGTCTGCTCTGCACCTCTCCCCCCTTCGCCCAGTTCCTGTTCTCTTCTGCCTCCCAGCTCCCCACCGTCCTCTTCTCTCCACTCCCTACTCTTTCCCTCCCTCCTGTCTTCTTCTTAGACTCACACACAACACAAGCACCACGGTGTTTATTTGTCCTATGCAAACAAGCAGGCAATTATATATATCAAAAGAGAAGGGACACCTGTTCAGGGCTCTTCAGGGTCAGAGCCTGTGGGAATAGCAAAGAAAATCTTCCCTCCTTCAAATGCAAAACCTCCTCATATGCTAAGAACAATCAAATGATAATTTTATATAAATATACATTTACTTGATACAGGAACACATACGGACATATACACACGTAAACTAAATATTTGTGTACGTGTAGATACATGTGAGTCTAGGTGTATGTGTATATGACTAATCACCTGATCTTTAGGGGTTTTATTTCAAAATAGAAAGTCTTCTAATTATTTCTTATAAGACTTATTTTTCTTTTTTAGCATTTTGTTCTTCTCCAAGAGCTATGTAATGTCTTTCCAATACTTTTTCAAATAAAGAGACTAAAACTAGCCATAGACACAAATAAGATTCAAGACATGGTAAAGAAATGCTGTTTGGTAAAGAAATGTTTCTCGTGTCAAGCAGAAAAGTATTTTAAATCCTTAATGGACATTTACCTCGTATCAGTGGTGTTTTCTCTATTAAAGCTCAGTCCCTCTCTAGGAAACTGACATCTCCCTCCTCTGACGCCCCAAACACTCATCTCACTGAGCTCCTGGTAAGCCACCCAGGCTGTCTCTTCTGATACAGAAGTTCTTAGTGTCCCTGGGTCCTCTCAGTCCTGCACAGAGCAGGGGCTCTGAAGACAGCTGTCCAGAGCAAAGTTATAAACTATCCTTAATTGTTTTAGCAAGTCATTTTCTTAGGATGAGAAATGTGGTTCAAGGGAAAACCAAATACATAGATTAGAAAAATGGACAGATTCCGCCATAGCAGCACATTATTAAACACAGAGGAAAACAACAACTTTTTTTTTCCAGTTTTTGGCTGGGGCCGGGTTTGAACCCACCATCTCTCATATATGGGGCCAGTACCCCACTCCTTGAGCCACAGGTGCTGCCCAAAAACAACTTTTAAAAGTTCCTCCACTCATATAACTTAACTCTTGGTCATCTCTGATAAAGATGAACCTGGAAGCTTAAAGGAAACATACGTAATGATTGTTCAGACTTGGGAAGAGATGGACAAAGCAGAGACCTGCTACCCCTGGAGCACCTCTTACTCTCAGGGGTCACCCTAAAACTGTGCGGCTGTCTTTCTAATACAAGCCGACTTTGTGCTGCCAGGAGGGAAGGTCATAACGTTCATGCTTCCTAAGCAGCTCTCTGCCACTGCTGTCCACTCAGGAATGGATGCATTTTCAACTACACTGTTGTTCAAAAATAAGAAGAGTCCTGAGGAGGATCAAAACTATAATAGCTGCCAATTACATATGCCATTGATCTTTTTTTTTTTTTTTTTTTGAGACAGAGTCTCACTGTTTCCTGGGTAGAGTGCCATGGCATCATCACAGCTCACAGCAACCTCAAACTCCTGGGCTTGAGCAATCCTCTTCCTCAGCCTCCCAAGTAGCTGGGACTATGGGAACCTGCCACAATTCCCAGCTAGTTTTTCTATTTTTAGTAGAGATGGGGTCTCGCTCCTGCTCAGGCTCATCCTGAACTCCTGAGTTCAAGCAATCCACCTGCCTTGGCCTCCCAGAGTGCTGGGATTATAAATGTGAGCAACTGTGCTTGGCCCATAATAAATATTTAGAAGAAAAACCAAGGTATTTCAAAACATTATTAGTAACGTGTGAGTTAAAATATCTTGTTATAATCTCTTCTCTAATCCTATTGGCTAATAATCTCACTCTACCTTCTAAAACCAGAAATTACATAGGGATTACTCAAGTCAGAGTTACATTAATCCAGATTCATGAAATATTTGTTCCACAGATGTAAAATATAATGCCCGTCAGTAAGTGAGTTGTTTTCATGTTACTCGGAAGCTCCATCAGGCTCGGTGTGTGAAAGGACAAAGGGCAGCAGGGACGTGCCCTCTGAGCTTTCTCCACTCTGTAATTCTTGGCCCTCTGGGCAACGATTAGGGTTACCTGAGCCTCTGGAATCATATGGGAGACGGTAGGAAATGCAAGAAGTATACTGCATGCAAACTGTATAGGCCGCAGCTCTGCACTCTGTCCCAGTCAACCCAAACACACCTCCTGCCGAGGTGCAGGATCAAAGACCCACACACGCTCGCCTCTCCAAACTGGCAGCCAAGTGTGACGCGGCACAGTCACTCGGAGCCCCCTGCTTCCGTGGCAAGAGGCAGCAGCCCTCAGTGTCACAGCCTTGGGGACATAAGGACAGTTACAAAGAAAAACAAACTGAGCTCTAAAGGTGGCATCTGCCGTGCACATTCGTGAACTTACCTTTTTCTTGGAGGCTTCTGACTTCTTTGACATGTTCTTCAACTTTTTATGCAAATGATTGAGGACCTGAAAAAACACAGACTAATAAAATCAGTTTGCACCTCTCATCTCACATTCAGAAATGGCAATGTATGCTTTATAAAATCATAAATAAGAAAATACGCCAGGTGACAATGCAGCGGTGATTAAGAATTGCCAGGTGCATCTGTCTTCCTAACAATTCAATTCGGAGCACCCAGGAAGTGTGGCACGCGTGGACGGCTGGGTGTGAGCTCCAGGAAGAGGCATCCGCACCTGCCCTTGCAAGCCCACTGGGCTCTCTCCCACCTCAGCTTCCCCCAGCATCTACATGGTAACAGTCGCCAGGTCCCTGCTAAATGTTGGGCACAAAATAGATCCCAGATTGGTCAAAAACTGAAGACCTTCCCTCTGGGCATTCACTGTCCAATGTGGAATGGAAGCGAGTGATCCTTCCTCACAGCCCCACCGAATGTCCCAACTCCACTGCAAATCTCCTTAAAGCAGAGCACCACCCTCCCTGCTCCTCTGGTTCTGTGTTCGAGTCCTGCCCACTGCACTGTGCTTTTAAGCAACTTGCCTTTTGGGAGCTCAGCGTCACTGATGGTGTACGGACTATTTCTGCAGAAACTCACGTCCCTGTCAGGTTGTCTCCTTGAGACACACTCACTTCCTTAATGACAGAAACTATTTTATATTCTCTCCAGTGTCAGACTTAGGAAGTGATATGAAAATGTTTCCCATAGAGGAATTTCTGGCGTACGTTGGTCTTGGTCTGCACCGCCAGCCCTGCAGGACTGTCACTTGCATTTCTCTCAATATCCCTTCTGGGGGGAAACCTAGAGGAAACTTAGCCTCAGATGACTTAAGGCACAGTGCCTGTAGGTGACTGAGTCAGCCCCCCGAGGAGCCGGAGGCCACCGTCCAGCCTGTTCTTTGCTCCCTCCTTGCCCAGCAGCACATACATTAATGGAACTGGACTTACTGCCACAGCCTCTCCATCCAACTGGTGGTGGCACTCCTGGGGTAATTAGTCACGCCCTATTCAAGAAGCCTCAGGACATATTTCCCAGCCTTCCAAGCCCTGTGAGGGCTACCAGCCTGGATTGAGTGTGTTCTGACACCAAATTCCTGCCTGACTGGAATCCTTCTTACATTCTGAAGCAGTCCAGTGCGCTTTACAAACAGACAGGTCCTTACTTGCTGCAGGAGCACTGGGGACAGCTCTCAATGCATCAAAAGGGTGTCAGCTCACTGTTCTGCTAAGAGAAAATAGGGTACCAGCAACTGCATGTAAGGCAAAGAGAGACAGGAGCTTTTCTGCAGAAACAATCAAGAATGTCTTGCAAAAGAAAAGGAAAAGGCTGGGGCAGGCTGGTTCTGCCCGAGAGCACAGGGCTGGTGACAGTGAAGGACAACCCCAGCCACCAAAGGCAAGGGACACAAAAGAAAGTAGAAAGACAGATGATATCAGAGAGGGGTCAGAGCACACCCCCAAAATGTCACCAGCCTTGTTAGGAAGCCTAGGTCACCTCATTCCTCCCAACACTAGGTTGGATGACAGCTCAGTGACCTCCTAACAGCTAAGAGTATCCAATACTGTTGAACTGGCAATGGAGAAAACACGGGGGTCCATTTTTCTCCACTCTGTGTCTCTTCAGTAACTCACACTGTGAGCACCGAGATGATACACCGTGATGCATTCCATCTAAGGTTTTGGCATCAAAGAAGAAAGACTGCAGGTGACCATGAGAGATCGTGACTTCTGTGACTGTGTGTCTTCAGAAGGTGGTGACAGATGGTGGTGTGCCTCTGTCACGCTGCAGGTCTTAGGGCAGGCACAGGAAGGTCCTGGCTCACACCCAGGTCATCCTGGCCACACCCTGGGGACCAAGAGCAACTGAATGGGGTGGGCACCTCAAGAGTTCATCACCATGGAGACTAAGAAACTTGTAGGATTTGGGAGGCAGAAGGCAACTCTGGAACGCAATTCTCTTATTGACTTTCAAAAAGAAAATAAAGAAAAACCACCCTGTAAGGTCAGATGCCTTTTTGACTATCTGTCCTTTTTTGCGCTGGCCATCAGACCTGGACCTTGGATAAACAGCGAGTTCTGAATCTATCACTCAAGTCCAAAGTCTTTAACTGGATGATGAAGACTTGTAACCAAAGCAAAGAAAAGCCACTTGAAAGAACGTGTCCCCCCTACTCGTTCATGGAAGCCCTGGAATGAATATGCAAATCCTGCCTTGAATTCAAACTATGTCTCAGTTATGCTTAGAAGCAAACTATTTCCCTATTTTAAAAATCCAAATGATGATGTTTTTATTAAAGAGTTTCAAAAACTCTTTCCAAACTTTGTCTTCTATATGACTTTTATAAACTCTGGAATAACAGAAAGATAGCCTAATT
Organism: Galagoides demidoff; assembly: GCA_963574575.1. NCBI lineage: Eukaryota > Metazoa > Chordata > Mammalia > Primates > Galagidae > Galagoides > Galagoides demidoff. The sequence goes on from CAUYQV010117736.1 coordinate 10,135, forward strand.
TACCCCTCCAAGTTCACCTGGTTATTTCTGTGGAGAGGACTTAAGTTATTTTCCTACAGACTCTGGGGACATAAGGAAGAGTAAGCAGGGCCATAATTAGGAATTTAAAAGCCAAATGCTTTCAGAATCCCTCCATCCCCTTCATGGCCTCCTCTCCTCGGGAGATGGGGAATACCTTAAAGCCCTTCCACAATCATTCATCAGCTTCATCATCTGGCTCGGTTCCTTTCAACTTTTTTTCTGTGTCAAATAGAGACAAGAGCTCGCAATCACAGAGTGCAAATTAAATGCCATGGTGCACGCATCATACAACTGGGCTGGGTCTTCATTTCACATATGCAGAGGCTAAATGAATTAATGGTGCATTTCCCAAATAGCTAAGCTCGGGTTAGTTTGTAAATTCCCTACCTCCACCTCTGACTAGGCTTCTGTGAGATAATCTCTAAATTGACACTGTTCAGAACAGACACTATCTGTGTGGATGGCACGGGGGAGCAGGTGGCATTTGTCAAGCATTTTGCTGGGAGAAACTACCTTAGAAGTGGAAGATAAGAAGCTGTTCTCCTGCAGAGTCTGGCTGTTTATTTAAGGGAAACAGGATGAGAGACAGGGAGAAGCTGGGTGGAAATTTCAGACCCTGCTCAGGCAAGTGTTTCCCGGACAGGGAGCACACTCCGGGGAGGGCATGCCGCTGGCTGGGGTCCGCCCCATGACCCCCACCCCACAATTATTAAACATGTACTATTATTCACTCAAAAGTAAATGAGTTATGTCAATGGCTTAAGACTTCTTGATCTGTAGAAAATCTTCAAACTTTGTGTAATTAATGACAGAGCACATGAGCTTGCCAGCGCTGCCCTGTGTAGAAGGGGAGGACACCATTTCCCCAAGAAGAAGAACCCCCCGCCCCCCAGGAGAAGAAACACCTCTCTCTAGGGCTGGGGATGAAGGTCCAGCACCTGAATCACTCCATGCTGTTTACAAGACCTTTCTAGAAAAGATTGAAACTGGGAAACGCAACAGCTCAAGTCCACTCTATTCAGAATTCTCTGCAGATTCGGTTAAGACTGGGAATAAATACTCTTTTACTACTTGGGTTTGTAAAGCTAGATTTCAGAGCAAAATAAAATCAGAAGCTCTGTCCCTGAGGCAGTCTCTCCCCCGAAAGCGCAAACTGCCAGCCGGGGGAAAAGGGGGGGCACCTAGAGTGGCCCGCGGAGCCTCAGCTGAGAGCAGGGACCCGACCGCCATCCCGCGGAAGGCCGGAAGGCCGAGGACTGACCCGCGCTCTCTGCGATTCCTGCGGGCGCTGCACCAACGCCGCGCGGGCTGCTCTGGTCGGAGTGGCTGAACCCAGCTCTCTCATCCACGGAAAAGTAGGCGTGGAGCGCTGCCGGGACAGCCTGGGGCTCTGAGGGCGCCGGCGAGGAAGGGGAGCGGCGGGCACCCAGGGGCGCGTTGCTTATCTGACCGCTAGAGGGGCACCGCCAAGTCCCCCAGCATGTCTCAAACTCCAAGTAACTTTCGCACAGCACGAACAGGACAAGGGCAAGCAGAGGCGAGGCCAACGGGAGTGGGAAGGTGCCCCGTGCAAAGCAGCCCGAGCGCCGCCGGGTGAAGCCCTCGGGCTTGGGACACAGAGACGCGGGGTCCCCGACGCCCCTCGGCCCCCACCCCGACCGCGTCCCGGCCCCGCGCCCCGCCCGCACCTTGGCGTAGCAGAAGCAGATCAGCAGGAGCGGCAGCAGGTAGCCGAAGACGAAGGTGCACACCACATAGGCCTTCTTGTGCCGGTGGTTGGGCCACTGCTCCCAGCAGAAGGTCTGGTTGCTGGCGTCGGGGCGAAAGAGGCGCTGGTGGTAGGCCACGGGCGAGGCCATGGCGATGGACAGCGCCCAGATGCAACCCACGCCTATCAGCGCGTTGCGGGACACCCTTAGGGAGGAGGCGCGCCGTGAGTGCACTATGGCCACGTAGCGGTCCACCGACATCGCGGCCAGGGTGAAGATGCTGACCAGCATGGACACAGTGAAGAAGAAGTGGACGAACTTGCAGATGAAGGCGCCCAGCACCCAGGTGGGCAGCGCGTACACCGTGGCCTGGAAGGGGACGCAGAAGAGCAGGTAGGCCAGGTCGGCGACGCTCAGGTTCAGGATGAACAGGTTGGTGGTGCCGCGCGGCTTGCCCGGCTTGCTGCGCGCCAGCACGGCGATCACCAGGCTGTTGCCCAGCACGCCCAGAGCGAAGATCAGGCCGAACACCACCAGCGTGATGAAGTTCTCGACGCCGATGCCAAACAGCGGCCTCTGCTCCGCGGCGGGAGACTCGGGCCCGCTTCTGTTCCCCTCGCTGAGGTTCCCGGCCGCCAGCTCCATGGCGCGGGGCGGCGGGGTGCTATGGGGAGGGGTGCCTGCCGGGGAAAGTGGGACCAAAGGGCGCCGGGGGTCCCAGCCCAGAGCACCGCGAGCGCGAGTTTCAGAACCCAGACTCCCCTGCTGGGCGCGACACCAGGCGCGGTGGCCCGCAGCCTAGCCTGACAACGCCGTCCCTGTGTGGGGCCTTCCAAGAGAGGGCGGGGTCAGGAACCGGGAGCTGGACCTTCTCCAGAGAGGGCAGCGGTCTCAGAGCACTGGAGTCCGCTTGCCCCAGTGCCTCCACCCGCTGCGTTGCCGGGAGCAGGGAGGTGTGGAGAACCCCCTCTCAGCCTTACCAGCTCCGGGTCCTTGCGGGAGGTTTCCCTGGCTCCTGGAGCAGCTCCGGGCTGCACCTGTTGCTCTGTGTGGTTCCTTCCTGCGCCGCTCCCAGCGCACAGCCAGCGCGCAGCAGCGCACCATGCGGCTCCTGCTCCCAGCCGCCCGCTGCCCGGCGGGCCGGCCCTCCGGGTGCTCACAGATACCCCAAGTCGTCAACAGGGCGAGCGTTCTTTTCTGTGCTTCCCGGCGGAGGGCAGAGTCCAGCGCTCTGCGGAGGGCCTCCCTGCTGCAAGTGAGAGGTGGAGACAGCCCGGCCGAAACCCCAGCCGCCGCGCTAATCACAGCGCGCCCCGCAGAGGCTGGCCGGATCCAGTGGGAGGGTCTCCCGGCTGGAAGCCGCGCGCTCCCGGCGAGGTGCGGACCGGCCCGGGGCCGTGGGGCGGGGCCGTGGAGGGCGCTCCGAGAGCCGACTGCCCGCGGCCGGGGCGCAGGTCTCCCGGCGGGTCCGTGAGGGTGGGCGCGTCCGGTCCCAGGAAAACAGCGTTGGCACCGCAGGCTGGAGTTTGTAAAATTCGCTGCCTAAACCCCGCGCGCACCCTGCAGACAGCTAGGGAGGAACCAAGCGCGAAAGGTAAACGAACGCGTGGCTTGAGTTCCTTCGTCAACGTGTGAGAAACTGGAGGGGAGTTTCTCAGCTGACCCCACTCAACCGGTGCTCATTCGTGCCGTGTTTCACCGATGCGAGTGAAAGCTGAGGGAGCCCTGACACATGATAAAGTGGAAGAACGCCCATCCTATCTAGTCACTGCACTGAATGTGAGTGTGCCCGCGGAGGCCGCAGCTCACCAGCGGCGGCGCTAGGAAACCGGGGAGCGTCCTGCCGACTGGAGAGCTGCGGTTGCTGCGCTGACCTGCAGTGTTTACGTGGATTGTATCTACTCACTTCCCAAAACACTGACATGCCTCCCCATCCTCCCAAGGGCGATTCGTTGCCCATTGCAGGCTGGGCACTGTCTTTAAGGTGCCCCCCTGTTCGGGGAGACAGGTTTTCACACCCAGCAGACAATTGTAATTAAAGAACACACAGGGACAGGCATGCCAGCAGCCTTGGGGAGTTTGGGGAGTCAGTTGTATTTTACGTTTCTGTCTCGCTAGCTCTGTTCGTCCTCGTTCCCAAAAGCAATCTGACGCAGTTGGTTGAGCGTCTACTGGCTTAGCCTAGTGCTGGTGTTGCGCTGAAGCAGTACCTGGGTGTGGGTTTCCCGCTCACGCAGCCGTGCAGACTGCACAAGAAGCAGGACACCAGCATCTGCTTCTGGTGAGGCCTCGGCTGCTTCCCCTCATGACAGAGGGTGAGGCGAGCAGTGTGTGCAGAGGTCACACCGGCAGAGGTGCAGGGCTCCCTTTAACAATGAGCTCTTGTGGGAACTAAGAGAGTGAGAAGTCACTGGCCACCACAAGGAGGACACCTCCCTGATGGCCCCAACCCTCCCATCAGGGAACAGATTTCAACATGAGGTTTGCAGGGTCAGACGCCCAAACCACAGCACCTACTGTGCGCCTTTCCTGCAGTCACTGCCCCATTTAATACACGCGGTTCTTTTGCCGGGGAATTCCTTGCAAGAGAATTGTTCTATTCACACATTCCCAGACCATAAAATTGAGTGTAATTAACTTGCTCATTTGCTACATTTGAGAATGCGCTCACCTGCCCTGAGAGGATGCCCTGAGACTTGGCGGGCTGGCTCAACATCACTGCTGCCTTTCCCTGAGACCATCCCTGACCCAGGCTTTGGTGGTATCATGTGGTGTTGGACAGCTATGTTGAATTGGAAGTTATTTGCAATATGATTTTGGAGAGTTTATTATTATGAACTATTTTGACATGGAACAGATATGATGAAATTATACTGAATACCAATGTACCCACCATCCAGCTTAGAATAATTTTAAAAATCATCAGTAGAGTTGAATTCACTGTCATATCCTTCCCCTCACAACCTCTACCCCCCGCCCCATACATTCCATCTCCGGGGAGCCTAACTTTGTTGTCCATTAGCTTTTTTATATACGTATATCCCATGTCCAAATGCTCCTAGATACATACAGTGGTAGTGTCTTTTCTTCTTTAAGATTATGTGGTTGGTATTGGTGTTATGACACATGCTTTGTTTTGGCTTTGCCTTAAAGTATAATTTGTTTGTTATTACTATAAAACATCATCATTCTTTGCTTTCTGTTTGCCCTTAATATTTTTTGCAGCCTTCCCATATCCTATGATTCAGGGATATTTTTTTCAAGATAGCACATAACTGAATTATTTTAAAATAAATTTTGACAATCTCTAATTTTTCAACTAGCGAGTCTAGCTCATGTATATTTATTGTTATTACTCATCAATATGGATTCATTTTTAACATTTTATTTTGTACTTTGTTTTCTCTTTTTCTGCCTCTTTTTTCTCCATTTGTCACGACATCTTTTAGGTTGCATTTTAAAGTGTTTGCTCCCTCCCTGTCCCAACCTTTTTGGGAGGATAAAGAATGTGGTCTATTTGTATAATTTTACTGGTTATCCTTGACTGCTCTCTATGTGCCAGAAACTATTTTAGGCTGTAGAGATAGAGTAATTAACAAAAAGTCCCTTCTTACATAAATTTTATATTTTATTATGGACAAGATATTTAAAAAGAGACATAACTATACTGTGTCTTATGGTAAACACCATGATGAAGGAAGGCAAAGGCTTTAGAGGATGGTAGGAACAGAGGTTTAGAAACCGACATTGGAGTGGGAAGGTGAAGGGAGTGGAGCAAGAGGCTTTGAACTGGTGTGCAGGGCAGCCTAGGAGCAACGGCAGGGAACAGCCTTGGGGCAGGATGTGCCCGACATGTTTGAAGAATGCGGAGACTGGAAACAGATGTGGAAAAGATTTATTTGTAAGCCCTGAGATCAGAAAAGATTGGTTGGAGAAAGAAGGGATGGATGAGAATCAGCTTTGAAGAGCAGGGAAACGCTATGATCTGACCCGATTCGTAATGATTCCTCTGGCATCTGGAATAAAACAGGAAGAACAGTAAGGGAGCTGGCAGGGATTCAGACAACAGGTGGGACAGGCGTGCTGGGAAGAATTGGGATTCTGGTATCACAAAGGCTGAACTGGCTAGATTGGTTTGCGGGCGGATTTAAGGCAGAAGGGAGAGGGAGACAATGGATGATTCCTCTGGTCCAGTCTGATGTCCTGGAGACGGGAGCACCAGGCATGGAGCTGAGCCCAGGAACAAGGGGGGAGGTTTGGGGTATGAATTTAGACGCTCATCAAGCCCAGGGTTGACAGAGTTCGGCCGGGTTGCTTAGTCCTGAGTTAGCTAGAGAGGTCAGACTGGAGACAGGGACTGAGAAACTGCTAAACTCCATAAATTTAGTGATAGTAGAATTCAAGTCAAGACCTGTCATTTTCCTCCCCCCAGTCAAAATGCCCCGGGATACTGTTTGTGCCTGCTCCCTCTCTCATCCTAGCTGGCTTGGCTGTCCACCCATCCATCCTTACTGTGTCTGATACAGGCTGTCCAGGTGTCCGTCCTTACTGTGGTTGATACAGGCTGTCCAGCTGTCCATCCTTACGGTGATTGATACAGGCTGTCCACCTGTCTGTCCTTACTGTGTCTGATACAGGCTGTCCAGGTGTCCGTCCTTACTGTGGCTGATACAGGCTATCCACCTGTCTGTCCTTACTGTGGTTGATACAGGCTGTCCAGGTGTCCGTCCTTACTGTGGCTGATACAGGCTGTCTAGCTGTCTGTCCTTACTGTGGCTGATACAGGCTGTCTACCTGTCTGTCCTTACTGTGGTTGATACAGGCTGTCCAGCTGTCCATCCTTACTGTGGCTGATACAGGCTGTCCACCTGTCTGTCCTTACTGTGGCTGATACAGGCTGTCCAGCTGTCCATCATTACTGTGGCTGATACAGGTTGTCCACCCGTCTGTCCTTACTGTGGCTGATACAGGTTGTCCACCCGTCTGTCCTTACTGTGGCTGATATAGGCTGTCCACCTGTCTGTCCTTACTGTGGTTGATACAGGCTGGCCAGCTGTCCATCCTTACTGTGGTTGATACAGGCTGTCTACCTGTCCGTCCTTACTGTGGCTGATACAGGCTGTCCACCTGTCTGTCCTTACTGTGGCTGATACAGGCTGTCCACCTGTCTGTCCTTACTGTGGCTGATACAGGCTGTCCACCTGTCTGTCCTTACTGTGGCTGATACAGGCTGTCCACCTGTCTGTCCTTACC
>CAUYQV010117738.1:0-36740 GCA_963574575.1 Galagoides demidoff
CTGTGGTCCCAGCTACTTGGGAGGCGAAGGCAGGAGACTCGCTTGAGCCCAGGAGTTGGAGGTTGCTATGAGCTGTGATGCCATGGCACTCTACCCAGGGGGATAGCTTGAGGCTCTGTCTCAAAAAAAAAAAAAAAAAAAGAGTTCAAATATATTTAAAAAACCATTGGTCAATTCTGGAAGGTGCTAGGGAACTAACTCATTATTTTGAAAACTGGGAAGGAATCAAATATGTGTATTTGTCCTTCCTTTTCTGTATGAATTGTACCTTGACTAAGCAATTGATGAAAGAATTTATATTAGATTATGTATGAAATGTCTGATTTTCTTAAGTACAAAATTTGACAGTTGACATGGCTTGTATTTTGACACTTTTTAAAAATTTTATTTATTTATTTATTTATTTATTTTTTGAGACACAGCCTCAAGCTGTCCCCCTGGATAGAGTGCTGTGGCATCACAGCTCACAGCAACCTCCAACTCCTGGGCTCAAGTGATTGTCCTGCCTCCGCCTCCCAAGTAGCTGGGACTACAGGCGCCTGCCACAATGCCCAGCTATTTTTTTGCTCAGCCATCATTATTGTTTGGCAGGCCCAGGCTGGATTCTAACCCGGCAGCTCAGGTGTATGTGGCTGGCACCTTAGTCTCTTGAGCCACAGGCACTGAGACCATGTACTGCTTGCTTCTGGTTTGAGATATAATAAACTAAACTTTTGATTCAAAATTTGACATTTCAGATTTAATGACCTAAAGGGAGGATTCCAGCTAATAAAGAAAGGGTTAACAGTTAGAATAAGACCATTTCACAAACCCCTAATGAAATAAAACGAGACCCGAGTTTCTCAACCTCAGTGCTACTCATATTTTGGCCCCCATAATACTTTGTTGTAGGGACTGTCTTGTGCTGGCTACTCCCCAGAAGATACCATCAAATTACATGCTTTTCCTGTATACATACCAACAGAGGTTTAAAGGGGGGCTCCACCTTCCGAGCCAGAAGATCTTCCCAATTAATGTGTCTAAAGAATGGATGAGCCTGGGGGAGGAAAAAAAAAGGAAAGCAAAGAAGAGACTTTATTGGACTGAAAAATTAACTTTTTATAAGTCACAAAATAAGCAACACTTCCTTATAAGCAACTACGTACAACCCTCACAAATACATAAAATTAGCATTATCTTCCCCCAGAACGCCACACATGCCAATCCCTACTTGAACTTCTCCAGCATCCCCAGGACCAGCTCCAAGACGAGAAGCAGCATTTCTTTTCAGCAGCTTTAGGGAGGGAAAAAAAAAAACACACTGATGAAGAGCCTTTCGTAATTTGATCTGTTTTTTATTTGTAGAATTTGCTTGTTTATCATTGCTTAAGAAAACATAATTACTACTAAATATTAAACAAAAAAGAACCCTTTAAACAAGTCTATGCCTGCAGGTTAGCCAAAAGACTGCAGGTCTTTTGGAATATCTATGTCTGATTCTTTATTCAAAATATTCATTAAATTCTATCTATTTAAATCCTAGTCACTGAGGCTTGTAGTGAGTGCCCATTTAAGAACCCTACCTTTTTAAGCAGATCTCTGGCTTCTTGTGTGAGGTAGGGAGGCAAATTGAGTTTACATTTGAGGATTTTGTCAATTGTTTTCTTTCTATTCTCCCCAGTAAAGGGGGGCTAAGAATAGAAAAGAATGGAAAAAATTAGCATGTCAGAAACAAATATTAAATAACAACATTACTAATTTCCTGAATTAGTCAGTTAGTTATACATGGAAATCAGAAATAAATGGAATGGCTCATGCCTGTAATCTTAGAACTTTGGGGGGCCAAGGAGAGAGGATCACTTGAGGCCAGGAGTTCAGAGACCAGCCTGAGTAACACAGAGAGACCTCAGTCTCTACATGCAACAGACAAATTAGCTAGGCTTGGTGGTACGTGCCTTTAGTCCAAGCTACTCAGGAGACTAAGGCAGGAGGATTGCATAAGTCCAAGAATTTGAGGGTGCCATAAGCTACGATCACTGTACTCTAGCCCAAGGAATAGAAAACTCAAAGAAATGTATGCTGAGAAGCAGGTAACTGCAGATCTAAAACTAAGATCTGCAGTTTAAAAAATCTGCTTAAAAAATTTCTTTTCTCTCTAACTGAAGTAACATGATTTTACTGCAGAGAAGCTAGGAAGGAACAGGCAAGCAAAGGTCTTTGGAGAGAAGCCATCGCTGAGCAGGACTACCAAGTCCCAGGCCTGTCTGGAAGTCAGGAGAGGATCACCATCCTGCCCCTTTGGTCTATCCTACTGTGCAGGGGACCCAAGCCCTTGCTACTCTGAGCAAGGTAAGAAACAGTCTTTCTGTTTCCACAGGGTCTCCAGCAAAGTGTCCGTGGAAACCTTGTTGGGGATATCAATGTCATACTCAACTTCTCCCAGTTTGTTGAGGACTTGAGAGGTGCTTCAGTGCAGCCTTCACAGGTTATGCCCACAGAGAGCTTGTGCTTTGGGTAGAGGTGGTGGCTGCAGTGGCATGAGAGATGCAATGCTTCTCTTTTAAAATGATTTTTAATTTATATTTCTTTCAGCAACTGGGTCTCAGTGTGTTGCTCAGGCCAACTCTGAACTACTGGGCACAACCTATCCTCCCCCCTCAGCCTCCCGAGAAGCTGGGATTATACGCATGCAGCATTGCACCCAGCAGAACTGTAGTGTTTAAGTAACAGGACAGAGGAAGTAGCAATGTCCTAGAAGGAAGCCTGGGTTTCCACCATTAATTTGTTGTGAGATAATAAATAAGATGTGATTTTGTGATTTGATATCTTCTTTTATAAAATAAGGGGATTAAATCTTCAACAGCAATTTCACAGGCCTGTCAGGACGTAGATCTTAAATGAAAGTGATTTTAAAAGTAGGGGATCCCATATAATCATAAGGTATTCTGCTCTCTCGCCTCCTTCTGCCTTCCGTGTCTGTCTCTGTCTTTCCCCTCGCTCTTCTCTACTCTCTCTCTCTTCTCTTCCCCACTCTCTCCTTACCTCTCTCCTCTCCTCCTCGGTGCTGCTCTGCAGCCTCCCTCCCCCCACCAATAAAGACCTTTCCTACAAAAAAAAAAAAAATCATAAGGTATTCTTAAACTGCTGATAACAAATCTTTGGGCTTTGAAAATGATTTCACTGGTAAGTAACTTTTTCAAAAAGCACAAAAGGTCACTTGCTATAGTGATCTTGTAACTACTAAGCACAGATCATAATACATGCAGCTTTGAACTGTGCACCTACTGCTCCAGTCAGCATGTCATACATTAATGCTCCCAAACTCCACCAATCCACAGCACGATTGTGGCCGCTTCTCATCAAGATTTCAGGGGCCCTGAAATGAGAAAAATAATATGCCTAAAAATTATTCACTCATTTGTATATCACGTGAAATAGAAGTTTTTAAATACCACATACAGACAATGATGCTACATAAAATCCTAGTCCTCAAACCAGGTAAAAATTAGTTCTCACGGCTCAGCGCCTGTGGCTCAAGTGGTTAAGGCACCAGCCATGTACACCTAAGGTGGCGGGTTTGAATCCAGCCCGGGCCCGCCAAACAACAATGATAGCTGCAACCAGAAGAAAAAAATAGCCAGGCGTTGTGGAGGGTGCCTGTGGTCCCAGCTACTTGGGAGGCGGAGGCAGGAGACTCGCTTGAGCCCAGGAGTTAGAGGTTGCTGTGAGCTGTGATGCCATGGCACTCTAACCAGGGGGACAGCTTGAGGCTCTGTCTCAAAAAAAAAAAAAAAATTAGCTATCAGCCCCCACACCAGTTACATATTGTTTAACATGTAGCTCACATGTATTCTATTGTTCCACAAAATGTGTGTGTCACTGTTCCATCATGAATAGATTCTTTGCATAGTCCAAAGTCTGTTAGCTTCACATGACCTACAATGAAAGACAACAGCATGATTATTCTGAGAATGTGCGGAGTTTGAAAATATCTTAAAAGACAATAACCTATCCTTCAATTTAACTTCTCCTACATTAAACTTTTCTTAAAGATATCGAGAACTTGTGAGGTGTTACCATAAAAAATGATGCTAACTATTTAAGGTTACAGCAAAGTAACCTTTCACCAATGGTATAATTTATCTGCGAAAGAGAAAATAAAAACAGAAGAAAGTGAAATAGTTTGTCTAAGGCGCTAGCTTTAACTATATACAGAATCCTCTACCATCACAAGAGAGAAAAATCCTGGGAAAGTTTCTTTAAGGCATCTGGTTTAAGTACCTAGATCCTAATAGATATATTTTGTACCTTTTAAACACAGGTGTAAAATAGAACTTCAAATATATAGCTTTTTAACACAGTGAACTGCAACTGGAGAGTTCTTAAAATGGTCTCAGAATGTCACTGTAACAAGTTAGCTTATTCAGCCCAATACTGCCAGTTAGCAGAGTTTTATAAAATTGCTACAGGGTATGGCCCAATCATCTCCAGTCCACAAAGTAAAAAACTCCCCCCCCTTACACAACAATCATTTCAGTTCAAGTTTAGCTTTGCTGAACTGTTATTAGGTAACCAGGGGCCCTAGTATTTCAGGTTCACTTCAGAGAAAAGAAAAGGCAATGGCCTATTAATTCCAATGTAAATATATACCATACTCTGATACATAAAGAAATATGGCCTTGATTTTCACAGACCACCTGACATACCCAGGTTAGAGAAGAAGTTAACTATGTTATCACTCCCCTATTCTATCTTATGCCTTAGAATTCAGAATCCAGGTTTTGAGGGGTGAGAGCAAGGGAAAGACACTGATTCCCATGATGTACTTGGTTAAATACAGCATTTCTTCTTTAAAAATAAAAAAAGAATGAAAGCACAATTTGGAACATTCATATTAGCCTATTGTCCATATACCATTTTCTGTCCACGAGTATGAAACAGTTAACTATCTTATGGATCATTCTGTGGACAGCTAAGGATTAGCAGTTCTACTAGGCCCTTATATACACTGGGTTCCCTGGTTGTACCTTTAAGGTGCGAGAGAACTGCCAACTCTACCCAGCCCAGAATACTCTAGCGTAAATTAAGCTATTTGTAGCAGCATACAGGTGTACTCAAGGGTTTTTTGCTATAACCATAGCTACACAGAGTATCAAGTCTTTCTGATGTTTATGTTTCTTGTCTCAAATGGCAAGAAAAAACTGATGCCTACTAAACATTTTATTTCCAAGGTTACATCAAATACCTGGGTTTCATTCTAATCTTTTCCTTTTTCTAGCAGTAATATAACTTTTTTGGGGTTTTCTCTCTCTTTTTTTTTTTTTTTTTTGAGACAGAATCTCACTCTGTCACCCTGGATAGTATGCCATGGCATTACAGCTTGCAGCAACCTCAAACTCATAGGCTCAAGCAATCCTCTTGCCTCAGCCCCATTAAGTAGCTGGGACTATAGGCACCTGCCAAAATACCCAGGTAGTTTTTTCTATTTTTAATAGTGACAGGTTCTCACTCTTGCTCAGGCTGGTCTTATATTTCTCCTGAGCTCAGGTGACCAGAATGCTAGGATTACAGGTGTGGGCCACCATGCTCATTTTTTTTGTTTGTTTTTTACAACATTAGGTGGGTACCAAAGTAAAACTTATTAAACCCAAATTACCATATTTTGCCATGTATAACGTATATTTTTTGCCTAAATTTTTAAGGGTAAAATAAGGATGCACATTATACATAGGTGGTATGGCTTGGGACCAGGGCCACTGCACCCTCTTGCCTGGGCCTGCATGGTGCATGGGGTTCCAGTCTGGGAGGATCTGGGATCCACTGGGAGCATCACCATCTGACTAGCATCACAGTCAGGAGAGGGGTGTTGGTGGGACTGGTAAGTGCCAAGGCCCAGTGCATGGAGGAGAGTGGGAGCTTCAGAAGCTCCCACCTTGCCCTTCCAGCCATGCACGTGGCCATCTCAGCAGTAGATGATGACATGGTGGGGAGGGAAGGGCTCCCAGGAGACAAGGAAGGGGCAGCCTTCACAGAGACAGTGGCTGTGGGAGGGTAGAACATTAACCTTCCCCTAAATGTGTCTCTCCTAGCTGAGAGCCAGCCACTTTTGAGGGGCATTTTCCTGAAAGTCTGGGCCAAAAACATGGGTGCACATTATATACAGAAGCACATTTTACTCAGTAAAATGTGGCAATGTTTGGGTTCACATATTATGTAAAGAAAAGCTAAAAAGAGTAAAGAATACACCAAAAAAGGCAGTTGTGTAGCTATTATCCTCAACTCCCTCTAATCTCATCAACTATGAGTATCTAAATACTAAGCATTCGCAAGTATTATGATGTCAAATTCCGAGGGAAGAAATGTATAAAACAGAGAGATGAATATGGGTCTTTGAAAATGGCCATGACCTGTGTGGGAAGATTTTAAGATGATTATTTACTACAGAAATGTTTACGGTATATCTCCACCTTGGTGATTAAGCATGATATTCTCCGGCTTCAGGTCTCTGTAGATGATCCCCTTTTGATGTAAATGCCCCAAAGCCATGGAGATTTCTGCCAAGTAAAAGCTGGAAACAAAAGTGATTTAATAAAATTAAAAAGTAATCTACCCAAAGCAGTTTATGTATGGAGCAAAATTCCTTGAAAGAAACAGACATGCACCAAAGACCAAATTAGTGGGGTAGGGAGATGGATGGGGAAAAGAGATGGCATAGGATGCTGCCAAGGGCATTGGGGGACATTTATGTTTCATTTGTTTTAGTCAAACTACAAAATGTTTTATTTTGCCATTAGAACATACTGATAAAATTGCAAAGATGTCTAGACTATGCTCAACTGTCACCGGTCATGACTTGTTCTGTCTGTGTAGAAATTAAGCCCATAATCATTCAGAGCAAAACACATTTCTCCCACCCAGCCCAACTTTAAAATTCCATAGTTAATAGGAACTTTGTTATTATCAGAGATCAAGTCTTGATTTCAAAAGATATGTTATATCACAACCTGACCCTCAGAAGCCCATTCTTCCCTCTACATATTTATAGATAGCTTATGCCCACCATATCTGCCCTCCCTCTTGCCAGCCAGCCCACAACTATAAACTGTGTGACACTCAAATTTATCTACCTCAAAAGAATAAAGGGCTGAATCAACCCTGTCTGGATTCGAAAAGCACAAGGCACTGCAATACTGGCTGTATAACAATGTTGGAATCCTGCAGATTACTCCAGGATGGAGAAGGGTGTGTCCTAGAGGACTGAGGCAGTTTCACAGCCAGCACGACCACAAACACAGCCTCCAACATGGCTCAGAGAGCCTCCTCCAAAAAAGGGCACTTCATCCCTAAGGCTCTTAAATGCAGCTTCTGTGTTAGAAAAGGCCTGAAATTAAACAATGGAATGCAGTTTGGTAATTAAGGTAGAAAAAAGCATTTAAGTGTTGTTTTCTATTCAATTAATGTGTAGGATAAACTGATTTATTTTTACCCGATACTGTCACTTCACAAAAGGATGTGTATATTTTTAATTTGAAGCAGATGTTATCTTTAGAAATAGAAGGGTAGATTCAATTCTGGCTATATAAATATAATCAAGATATGTGCAAGCTTATCACCTCTCTAAGACTGTACCTTGGGAACTGGAAAGTCTAAAAAAAAAAAAGAGGGGATGATTTCTAATACTTTCCATTGTTCCACACATAAAGTTTCACTGGAAAACCACACTCACCCATAGCCAAGACAGGCAGTTTACCAATTCAAGGAAAGAAAGCTGCAATGAGAATGGTTCTGTTAGGAACAACTGGTGTGAAGAGCAGTCCACCCAAGGCCTGAGGGCAAAGGAATAATGTAACCTCCAATAGCTGTCCAGTCCCAAAGCTGCTTCTCCCCATTGATGTCCTGAGTGACTACCTGGCTCCAGATCAATTTACTGAATCATTCTGCTGACCACAGGGGGAATGGGGCTTTGCTTTTAATTATATGAATCATTACCTGAATCTATGTGACCACAAAGATTTCACTTACCAGGCTGTGTCTTCCATAAATATTCCCTCTCTCTCTAACTGCATAAATAGTTCTCCTCCTGTAAAGAAAAGGAAAGACTTTAAAAATAAAACAATTTTTATTGCCAACCTACTTCTAATGAGAGAGTTGTGCTTTCCTTCTAACCATAATTAAAAGACATTTGCCTCTTAAAAATAAAAAACAGATCCTAAAAATTATAGGCTTTAAAACTAAGTCCTTAGAATGCTCTTTTTAGCAGCATTCTTATTCTTCTGTGAAGGACGTACATTTAAAAACTAGAACTAGCTTAGAATTCTAGGTTTTAGACCTATAAAATTCAAAGTATTTGTAAATTCCAAACTTCAGTTTAAAAATATCTTGATTAAAGTCTCTTTAACATTTTACCCGTAGTAGAATTAAACTACCCTCACTAGATTTAGTGAAGCTCATATTTCATATTTTATGAGCCCTTAAATAAACTGAATTAACCTGGCAGTGGCCTTGTAAAAAGTACGGCACAATTTAAGTACAAAAATAATGATATTAAAGGGTTATATCCTATTGAAAAATCCTAGAATCCACAAGCCCACAATGATGCAAATAAATGGATAAAATTAATTTTTAAAATGGGAGAAAGGAAAGCTCTTTGTTATAGTCCAAATGCCAAGTAATAAATGAAAGAAGCATGACAGAATAAGAAAAAATCACTTGGCAAATACCACAGGTAATTGTTACAGGCAAGAATCAATGGATGCCAAAACCGAATGTGAAAGCTTGATGAGAGATGAGATATTTAAATAATCTTAAAATATCTCTTCAAAAGATACTAATTACAAAAGAGAAACTTTACCAGGGGAAAAAAACAGCAGATACTGTCTTACACATATGACCAAAGTTAACATCACTAGTAACAGGACAAAGATATCATGTACCTCTTGATCTGATGCACTGAGAAGGACACAAAGTCACTTTGATGGTCCTGCCAAAAACGCATGACATGAATCTAATCCTAAGGAAACATCAGCTAAACTCAAATTGATGCATTATACAAAATAACCTGCCTGTAGTCTCCAAAAACATCCACATCACAAGAAACAAAAGAAGACTTAGGAACTGTTCCAGCTTAAAGGAAATTGAGGAAAGATATTACTGTATCAATGTTTATTTCCTATTTTTAATAATTTTAGTATAGTTAAAGATACTGTCCTTGATTTTAGAAAATATACATCGAAGTTTTAATACTCTCACACAGTTCAAAAAAAATTGTGTGCTTATATATGTATATATATGTACATATATACATATATGCGTAGAAGGATAAAACAAAAGAAATGTGGTGGAATGGTTAATATATGGGGAATCTAGGTGAGGGGTACATGAAAATTCTTTTGTTTTTTGTATAAGTCTAAAATTAGGTCAAAATAAAGTTATAAGAAAAAATGGAAATAGTCACAAAAAAGTTGCTAAATTCTGCTGCTTTCTATTCTATGTTGCAAGCTACTATGAAATCTGTTTCTCAGAAAACTCTAGTCTGTTTGTTTGCTAGAAATAGATTCAGTGATCTAGAAATGATATGCAGAACAAAAAGTTCCTAGGAGGTTATAGGCCTTGGGAAATGTTCCATAATAAACTACATACCCTATTACCACTAAGAAAGATCACATTAAACTAAAACTCTGTTTAAAAATAAAATTCCAGAAACACTCACTATCTTAAACACTACCCTGGATAAGTGTTCCCACCTCAGTTTAGAAAGAAATTTTTTTTTTAATTTTTTTCTGTAGAGCTAGAGTCTCACTTTATCACCCTGAGTAGAGTGCTATGGCGTCATAGCTCACAGCAACCTCCAACTCCTGGGTTTAGGCGATTCTCTTGTCTCAGCCTCCCAAGTAGCTGGGACTACAGGTCCCTGCCACAATGCCTGGCTATAAAAAGAAACATTTTAATGGTTTATGTGCACTATAGTAGTTTACCCCAGCACAATCTGATGGCTCTGTATCAATTAGGTGTTTGTTATTTTGTTAACTGATTGATTACAAAGGGACTATGATAAAATTTCAGACAAGGAACAACATTTAAAGTTTCCTTTATATTTGTCTGCAAATATAAATATTTGGTCACATCTGAATTCCTTACTTCAATGCACTTGTCAATTTAAGGACTATTTGATCACAATGGGAATTCATTTTTCCACTGAAAAATAATGTTCTGACCCAGTTTCTGGAGCAAATGCAAATAATTACACCAAACTCTGAGTACTGACCACTGAGATACTCAAGGATGAGGTAGAGTTTTCCACCGGTCTGAAAGGCATAAATTAAATCCACAATGAAGGGATGCTTTACTTCCTCCAGAATATTCCGTTCTGCTTTTGTATGAGCTGTATCTTTAGCATTTCTTACTATCATTGCCTAAAGGGAAAAAGATGATCTATAAGAACAAAATAGTGAACATTTTTATTCTATAGAAACTGGAAAATCTATTTAGTGTCTTTCTTGCCAATATTGAACTATTAATCATAGTTCCCATTAGAAACTGAGATGAGGTAATGGAAGACGCTCACTTTTATACACATCTGCACTGTTTAAATTTATTATTTTTTTGCAGTGATCATGTAAATAAAAACCTGAAGATGCTTTTAAAAAATCTGTAATTAGATCAAGTTTACTTGTATATTCACTAACTGTTGAGTGTCTGCCATGCTCCAGCCTCTGTGCCAACTAGAACATTAATAGAAGGAAAGCCCTGTCCACAGAAGCCCAAAGTTTCAGGGAAAAAAACACGAGTGAGTGGAGGTAAGCAAAGGACACAATGAGTGAACAGAGGAACCTGGCAAGAAGTCTACCTAGATGTGGTGGCACCTAAGGTGTATCTTGAAAGGTATTAAAATGAAATAGGGAAAGTTGAAAAAAGCATTCCAATGCCAAAGAGGTTAATAGAACCGAAAAGGTCTGGGGAATCTACAAGTAGTTCAGTATGGTTAGAAGTTAGGCTGCCTAAGTAGGTAGAGGCCAGGAAATTGAAGGCCTGGGATCTAGGGAAAGGTGTTAGAATCTTATCTCAGAGGCAAGGAAGAATGTGGAGATGAGTGAAATGAGAAAACTTTTGGCTTTAAGAAAGTCAATTCTAGGAGCAGTGTGGGTAGAAATGAGACTAATGAGGAGGTTATTAAAACATTAGGTTGTACTTGCTAATGAAGAAGAAATGGAGATACTCCTCTTTTTTCTTGCTTAAATAGAAGGACAGATAATAGGGTCATTCAAAAACAGGGAATGGAAAAAAAAAGATTTGAGAAAATGATGTACTGTTGTAGAGATGCTAAATCTAAGTTCTAGGAAGTTACCCTGATGATATAACTCTAGTAATATGGAAAGCAAATACACAAGGTTATTAGTTACAGAATTATCTGTGAAAGTGAAAGACAAGACAAACCTTATATGCCCATACACGGGAATATTGGCTGAAACCTATGAAATCTGCAAACTGTATAAAAGAAGCTATAACAAGAATAATGTTTCTATGAAAGCAAAGTGCCAAAGAGTATATGAAGTGCAGCAGCAAATACAGTACATTCTAGTATGCTATCTTTCATGTAAGAAAGGGGAAGTGAGAATATATGTGAGTATCTGCTTATATCTATAAAAATGAACACAGCTAAGATAAAGCTAAAGCTAATGATAAAGGAGGGGTAGGAAAGGAAAGACTTTTGAGTACATCTTCTGAGCAAAGCCTTAATGGTTTTATCATCAATATTTTTCTTGCCTAAATCAATTATTGCAATTAAAATACAGATTTTTATTTCTTAACCATAATAATGTTTTATACATTCCAAAAATAAAATGAAATCAAGGATGGGGAAATATAAGTTATTATTTATTATTAAACTTATTAATATTGATAACTTTATTAACATAATAACTTTACTACAGAAAAAGAAAAAAGATATTTAATTAACTTCAGACTGCACAACAGTAGAGGCCTCTATGTTAAGTATTTAAAAAAAAAATTGCAGGCTCGGCGCCTGTGGCTCAATCGGCTAAGGCACCAGCCACATACACCTAAGGTGGCGGGTTTGAATCCCCAGCCCGAGCCCGCCAAACAACAATGATGGCTGCAACCAAAAAATGGCCAGGCGTTGTGGCGGGCGCCTGTAGTCCCAGCTACTTGGGAGTCTGAGGCAGGAGACTCGCTTGAGCACAGGAGTTGGAGGTTGCTGTGAGCTGTGATGCCATGGCACTCTACCCAGGGGGATAGCTTGAGGCTCCATCTCAAAAAAAAAAAAAAAAATTGCAAAAGAAATCCTAAACCACACCTAGTAGGTTTGTAGCTGGTAGCAGTATGGGTATTTTATTTGTCAAACTGTTACACAGTGTACAACTGAACAAATAAATAAAATTACTGATATTGTTACCAGGGTTCTCACTGTGGAAAAAAGATGTAAAAATGCACTAAGAGAAGAAAATGAACCATGAAGAACTGGACTGGAATTAGGATATCAATATGAAGCCACCATTTAACACAAAAACTTAGGATGGCACTCAGCCCAGTGGATAGGGCACTGGCCACATACACCAAGGCTGGTGGGTTCAAACGCAGACTGGGCCAGCTAAAACGACAATGGCAACAACAAAAAATAGCTGGGTGTTGTGGCAGGTGCCTAGTAGTCCCAGTAGTCCCAGCTCCCAGTAGTCCTAGCTACTCAGAAGGCTGAGGCAAGAGAATCTCTTAAGCCCAAGAGTTAGATGTTGCTGTGAGCTGTGATGCCACAGCACTCTACTGAGGGTGATATAGTGAGACACTGTCTCAAAAAGAAAAAAAAATTATGGGGATACATTAAAAGGATATAGAAGACTTTCTGTTTGTTTGTTTGTTTACTAGAAAATATAGGTATGTTCAGAATGTAAGAGCTTTTAACAGGGCTCTCACTAGAAAAATTTGAGAACCAATGAATAATGATAGAAATGGATAACACGCAGGAAAAAAAAGTTCATACCAATTATTTTTTTCTTAAAAGACAGGGTCTTGGTATATTGCTCAAGCTATCTTTCTTTCTGAATTTCCTGAGTAGCTGGGACTATAGGAGTATACCACTGCAGCTGGTCCATACCGATTCTTTAAAAATAATTTTAAAACAGGGCATAAAAACTTCTTTATAGAAGAATGACAATACAGAAAAAATTGAAGTTGAAAAATCTCCATTTTAGAATCATTATTGTAATATTTGATTTGGGCAAGAAAAAAACAGATGTTAAAACCATTAAGTACAACATTATTATAGGACAAGATATTGTTAGTTTCTATCACTCCCTAGAACACTTCTTAATTATAAAAGGAAAAAGAATAGAATAAAATAGAAAGCTGGTGGACTCAGTTTTTTTGTTTTTTTAAAGAGATAGGTTCTTGGCCAGGCACAGTAGCTCATGTCTGTAATCCCAGCACTCTGGGGGGCCAAACAGGTGGATTGCTTGAGGTCAGGAGTATGAGACCAGCCTGAGCCAGAGCAAGACCCTGTTTCTAAGATAACAGCCAAGCATTGTGGCAGGCACCTGTAGTCCCAGGTACTTGGGAGGATGAGGCAAGAGAATCATTTGGTTCCAAGAATCTGAGGTTGCTATGAGCTATGACACCAAGGCACTCTACCAAAGGTGACAAAGTGAGACTATCTCAAAAAGAATAAAAAAGAAGAGAGAGAGAGTCACCCAGGCTCTAGTGCAGTAACATGATCATGATCACAACTCACTGTAACTTCAAACTCCTAGCCTCAAACCATCCTCCCATCTCAGCCTCCTGAGTAGCTCTGTTTAAAGGCACACACCACCACATCTGGCTAATTTTTTTGTTTTAGAAGAAATGAAGTATCACTATCTTGCCCAGGTTGGTCTTGAACTCCTGGCCTCAAGCAATCTTCCCACCTTGACATCTCAAAGTGTTAGGATTTCAGGTGTGAGTCCAGCCTGGACACCATCTTAACCAAGTGATCAAACTCTACCTTAGCAAATAATGTGACAGACTAACATACTGTGCCTCCTAAGCCGGTGAACTAATAGCACAGTGGTGACTGTGTAACTCTTGTGAAGTGTTTAACCTTTTTAAAATTTATAACTATTGCATTAGGAAACATGAAACCCAAATCAAGGAATATTCTGCAAAACAACTGGCCTAGACTCTTCAAAAAAATGTCAATGTCATAAAAGATAAAAATAGGTAGAAAATGCTCCTGAGTAAACTAAAGAGACAGGACAACTCAATACAATGTGTGATCTTTGATAAATCCTGGATATTAAAAACAAAACAGCCAGGCCAGGCGCAGTGGCTCATGCCTGTAATTCTAGCATTCTGGGAGGCCAAGGTGGCTGGGTTGCCTGAGCTCATGGGTTCCAGACCAGCCTGAGCAAAAGTGAGAGCCCATCTCTAAAAATAGCTAGGCATTGTAGCGGGCACCTATAGTCCAGCTACTTTGGAGGCTGAGGCAAGAGAATCGCTTAAGCCCAAGTGTTTGAGGTTGCTGTGAGCTATTATGCCACAGCACTCTGTGGAGGGTGACAAAGTGAGACTGTCTAAAAATAAAATAAAAACAGCTGAAAGCTATAAAGGATATTATTATTATTATTTTTGAGACAGAGTCTCACTGTGTTGCGCCAAGCTAGAGTGCTGTGGCATCAGCCAAGCTCACAGCAACCTCAAACTCCTGAGGCTTACCTGATATTCCTGCCTCAGCTTCTGTAGCTGGGACTGCAGGTGCCCCCAACAATGCTCATGTAATTTTTTCTATTTTTAGTAGAGTTAGAGTCTTGCTCTTGCTCAGGCCTGCTCAGGCTAAGTCCTAAGCTCAAGTGGTACTCCCACCTTGGCTTCTCAGAGTGCTAGGATTACAGGTGTGAACCAATGTGCCTGGCCTACAAAGGATATTATTAAATTTTTTTCTTTTTTGAGACAGAGTCTCACTACATCCCTTTCGGTAGAGTGCCAGCAACCTCCAACTCTTGGACTTAAGCAATTCTCTTGCCTCAGCCTTCCAAGTAGCTGGGACTATAGACGCCTGCCACAATGCCTGGCTATTTTTTTTTTTTTTTTGGTTGTAGTTGTCATTGTTGTTTGGCAGGCCCGGACTGGATACAAAACCACCAGCTCCATTGTACATGGCTGGTGCCCTAGTGCCGAGCCTATAAAGGATTTTATTAAGACAACAGGAAGTATGAGTATATGCTATGTATTAGAAAACAGTATTGAAAAAATAAAGAAAACAGTATTACATATCAATGTCAAATTCCTAAGCATGATAAATCATACTGTGGTTATGTGTGAAAATGTCTTCATTCAGGAGATATATACCTGAAGAATTTAGGGGTAAAATACTATAATTTTTTAAAACTAATTCTCAAATTGTACAGCATAAAAACTTTAAATTAAAAGTCTGAATTTACATAAATCACATACAGATATATTTGGGGGCAGGAGAAAGGTAGGGGCAGACAAACAAAAACCATGGCAAAATGTTAACAAATGATGATCATTTAACTATTCCTGCAACTCTTTGGAAGGCATAAAAAAATCCCCAAAATTTTAGGCAGTGCCTGTGGCTCAGTGGGTAGGGAGCCAACCGCGTATACCAAGGGTGGTGGTTCAAACCCGGCCCTGGCCAAACTGAAACAAAAAAATAGCCAGGCATTGTGGTGGGCGCCTGTAGTCCCAGCTACTAGGAGGCTGAGACAAGACAATCGTGTAAGCCCAGGAGTTGGAGGTTGTTGTGAGCTGTGTGATGCCACGGCACTCTACCCAGAGTGATAAAGTAAGACTCTGTCTCTACCAAAAAAAAAAATTTCGACCTGCTCAGTGAGCTGTGTGACATAGCTCATCGGTTAGCATGTCAGTCCTGCACACCAGGGACGGAGGCCAGGGCCTGATTAGCAAAAAAAAAAAAAAGGAAGTAACCTGCTCAGGAGATTTGAATTTTTTAAATAAACTATTGTGAAGAAGTCTGAGAAGCCAGGATTAAGAAATAAGATGAAAAATTAGTAAAGCAAGAACTCATGGCACCCAAGGAAGCAGAGTTTCAAAATGCGATGGTCAGTATTTTCAACGCAAAAGAGAAGTAATTAAAGATGAACTAAGAGGTCCGGCGCCCATAGCACAGTGGTTATGGAGCCAGCCACATGCACCGAGGCTCGCGGGTTCCAGCCTGATCCAGGCCAGCTAAGCAACAATGACAACTACAACCACCACAACAAAAATAACTGGGTGTCATGGTGGGCGCCTATAGTCCCAGCTACTTGGGAGACTAAGGCAGGAGAATCGCTTAAGCCTAAGAGTTAGAGGTTGCTGTAAGCTAGGATGCCATGGCACTCTACCAAGAGTGACATGGTAAGACTCTGTCTCAAAAAAAAAAAGAAGGATGAACTAAGAAAAGACCATTGGATTCAGCAATTGGGAAGTTACTGATGACTTACTGGACTGAGCTTGACTAAAAAGGTACAGTCGTGTTGGGCAGAGTAATGTGTATCTGTAGTTTCAGCTACTGAGGTTTAAGTGGGAAGACTGTTTGAACCTAGGAGTTCAAGGCTGCAGTGTTCTATAACTAAGCCTATAAATAGGCAGTGTCTACTCTACTCTAAATGACATAGCAAGACTTGGCCTCTTAAAAAAATAGTCATAAGTCAAAATACAATGAATAATAATAATAAAAAAGTATAAAATGGGCTGATCCTACTATACTCTAGTCTGGGTAGCAGAACAACACCCTGCCTCCAAAAAAAAAAAATTAAATATATAAATAAAACATGACAAGAAGAGATGGCAATGCGGACTCCACTTCATAAAAAGTTCAGCTATCAAGAGGAAAGGAGGGTGATGGCTACAGGAAGACTTTGAGTGAAGGAAGTTTTTGTTTAGCTAAATGTGACAGAGGCAAGAATATATTTAAAGAAAGAAAGAAATCAGAATAAAGGATGGAAAGAGAGGGACAAGTGAGAGAGCAAAATCTCTGAATAGGCAGAAAGGGATGATTTCCAAAACACAGAGAAGAATTAGTCTTGGAAAGGAAGGGGAGCACATCAACCCTGAGACTACAGAAAAGGATGTAAAGACAGGTAAACATGCAGATTAACATGGTGTTGGGGTACAGACTAGAATAGGAAGTTGAAGGAAATCACACCTGATAGCTCAAATAGAAAGAGAGGCAGCTGACTAAAAGGAGTAGAGAGGCTGATGGAAAGACTCGAAATAACTATAGAAAATGGAAGGATTTATCAAGAGGCAGGTAGAAAAATACCTGGGGGAATACTTAGGGTCCAAACAGTTTTAGATCCTCTATTTTCCCAACAGTAATCTACAGGTTTGGGTGGCGCCTGTGGCTCAGAGGAGTAAGGCGCCAGCCCCACATGCCGAAGGTGGCGGGTTCAAACCCAGCCCTGGCTGCAAAAAAATAAAATAAATAAAAATAAATAAAAATAAAAATTAAAAAAAAAAATCTACAGGTTTGTGTGATTTCTGCCAGTAATGTTCAGTAGCTGAGATACAGGAACAAAGGAGCACTGACAAGTGAGCTGATTCAGATTAGGACTGTCCTGAACATAAGGTCACTAGGGCTATCACCTGAATGAAGAGGCAGATTATGCCAATTAGGCTGGATTCAGAAGAAAGTGAAATAAGAACAGGGCTATGAACTTGAGAAAAGACCGGAAAGTCAAAGAACTAAAGGGCTTAAGGTCAAAAAAACAGGCATCATGGGAATAAAGAAAATTAGAAGTGAAAAAGTTACTGTTGTATGAAAGCCTGATTTTCCAGAGGTTGAGAATATAGTGATGCAGTGGATGGAGGTGAAAGCTGATATCATCAAGGAATTAGAAGGGTAGAGTATTCAATCCAAGGACAGCGAAAACACCTGGAACAACAAGACTTGGGCATGGGGGAAAAGACTGAACTACTTATTGAAGTCTTCATAAGTTTAAGGGAAAAAGCAGGAGATGGTAAATAAAAGATTTTTGAGTGGCTTAGGCTTAAACATCAAAGGACAAAGGGGTTTGACCAAAAGGTAGATGAGTAATTTTAAGAATAATTTTATCAGTTCTTCCTCCTGGGTTACACAGTAAGTAAAGTGAGAGGCAGGGACTGCACTCGTCTCAAATGCTAAATCCTCACACCTTGTATCACGCTCAGCACATAGCAGGTTCTCAACTGGTTTAATGAAAGATGGAATGGAAACAGTATGGCCAATCTGTGACCCACAAACCTTTGGCCAAAGTTCTGAAATTTATAAATGCAGAGCCAACCAGTGTCATGGGCAGTATTATTTTGCTTACAGAGTACATTTTTTTTTTGTAACTCGTAGGAAGATGGTTGTTCATAGATTTTTCCTCAACATTCCACCACCAGCTACTCAAATGGGAACATTCCTGTAAGAAGTCAATAGTCCCAGGAGAACTGATAAATCCAGATAGAATGTCCAGCTACAAACAATTCACTTAAGGTAAGGGCACACCTGGTTCTACTCTGATTGCATCTTAATGACTAGAACGTGGTATACTCTTATCACATACTT
Organism: Galagoides demidoff; assembly: GCA_963574575.1. Classification (NCBI taxonomy): domain Eukaryota; kingdom Metazoa; phylum Chordata; class Mammalia; order Primates; family Galagidae; genus Galagoides; species Galagoides demidoff. The sequence continues at coordinate 18,518 of CAUYQV010117738.1, forward strand.
GGATTAGAGGGGTTAGTTCTCTTTACCTCCAGCATAATGAAATCAGAAGAAAGAAACTTACGGGGAGCCTACGGTCATCTTATCTAGGAATTTAGTAATTAAAACCCTGAACTTAACCCTAGTAACTTCTTTACTTTATTACTTCTGCAGAGCTTGTTTTCAAGGATAGCAAGGAAAGACACAGTGTCTGATCCTCCAGCCAGGCATAGGGAGATAAGACCCTGATAGTGGGAAATAATGGTAATCAAGCAAAAGGAGAGGCAAAATAGCTTAGCTCTTAAAAGCCTATGCTGAAAAATGAGGCCTGACACTTATGAACAACCGAGTCAATGAATCTCCCAACACTCTGCTCCCACCGAGAGAGGGAAAAAAAAACAATCTCCTCTTCTTTTCACAAAGATACTTCTGTCAAACACATATTTCACTCAAGGTATAATTGCGGCTAGTATGATCAACCCTGATTATCAGGCTTAGATGTATGATATATTAAAAGGAATTGACCAGTAATTCTTTCAATATTTCCAGAACAGGCATTATTATGCTGCTTTCAATTATATACCCAAAGTACTTTATAGTTTAAAAAAAAAATCACTAATCTCAAATGATTCCAACAGAAAAGAAAGCCAGAAAGCAGATATTAATTCCAATTTACTGAAGCAGAAATTTATGTTGACAATACCTATATGGTTTAAGACCATTTCCAATAAAGTTGTGGTCATAGTATTTGTTCTTTGGCATTTATTATTTATTTATTTATTATCTCACTCCACTGCCCTGGTAGAATGCCATGGTGTCATCATAGCTCACAACAACCTCAAGCTGTTGGGCTCAAGCAATCCACTTGCCTCAGCCTCCCCAATAGCTGCGACTACAGGTATCTGCCATGATGCCTGGCTATTATTATTTATTTATTTATTTATGAGACAGAGTCTCACTTTGTGTGCCCTCTGTAAAGTGTCATGACGTCACAGCTCACAACAACCTCAAACTCTTGGGTTAAAGCAATTTTCTTGCCTCAGCCTCCCAAGTAACTGGGACTACAGGCGCCAGCCACAGTGCCTAGTTATTTTTAGAGATGATGTCTTGCTCTGGCTCAGGCTGATCTTGAACTCATAAACTTAGGCAATCCACCTGCCTTGGCCTCCCAGAGTGCTAGGATTACAGGCATGAGCCACCATGTCTGCCCTTTTCTATTTTTTTTAGTAGAGATCGAGTCTTGCTCTTGCTCTTATACTTAGGCTGGTCCCAAACTCCTGAGCTAAAGCAATCCACCTTCTTTGTTTTTTAAATCGAAGAGTCATGTGTACTGCTTAAATAAAAATTAACAAGAAGATAAGGACCAAAGTATTACAAATCTTATAATTTTTTTAAAAGTCATTTTTATTACCTTTTAAAGTAGTTCTTTCCTGTAATCCCAGCACTCTGGGAGGCCGAGGCGGGTGGACTGCCTGAGCTCACGAGTTCAAGATGAGCCTGAGCTAGAGCGAGACCCCGTCTCTAAAAAAAAAAATAGTTGGGTGTTGTGGCAGGTGCCTGTAGTCCCAGCCACTTAGGAGGCTGAGGCAAGAGAATCACTTAAGCCCAAGAGTTTGAGGTTGCTGTGAGCTATGATACCACAGTACCCTACTGAGTGCAACAAAGAGACTGTCTCAAAAAAAAAAAAAAAAAGGATGGTGGAATCTTTTCAGAAATCAATCCCAAACAAGTCTAAGAAACTGAAAATGGGCAGCACCTGTGGGTCAGCGGGTAGGGTGCCAGACCCATATATCAAGGGTGGCGGGTTCAAACTCAGCCCCAGCCAAACTGCAACAAAAAAATAGCCGGACGCTGTGGTGGGCACCTGTAGTCCCAGGTACTTGGGAGGTTGAGGCAAGAGAATTGCCAAAGCCCAGGAGTTGGAAGTTGCTGTGAGCTGTGTGACGCCATGGCACTCTACCGAGGGTGATAAAATGAGACTCTGTCTCTACAAAAAAAAAAAAAGAAAGAAACTGAAAACACATAATTCACCTTTGGTAAAAGCAGTAAATACATGGAACCCCACACTCAAAACATAAACATAAAGTGGGGCTAAAGCCCTAGTCTATGACTTAGGAAAGTGGAGTGAGATCAAACTCAAGTGCCTACAAGGAGGAATAAAACAAAATAAGCTGATTCCATCTATGGAATACTGGTAAAATTAAAAAATTAAGGGGAAATATTTTTTAAAAAGGAAATTAAAGTCCAGGTTCCAGGGCTCATGTCTATAATCCTAGCACTCTGGGAAGCCGAGGCATATGGATCCTGAGCTCACAAGTTCGAGACCAGTCTGAACAAGACCCAGACTCCATCTCTACTAAAAATAGAAAAACTAGCTGGGTGTTATGGTGGATGCCTGTAGTCCTAGCTACTTGAGAGGCTAAGGCAAGAGAACTGCTTGAGCCCAAGAGTTTGAGGTTGCTGTGAGCTATGATATCATGACACTTTATCCAGGATCCAGGGCAACAGAGTAAGACTCTGTCTCAAAAAAAAAAAAAAAAAAGAAATTAAAGTTGGAGAACTCAGACTGTAGAAAGTGGAGGGCTAAAAATAGGAGGGAGAGTATCAGAAAGCCTGTATAAAGAAGAGATAGACCAAAAAAGTTCCCATCTCCACACTAAGTCAAAGAACTAACCCAAGAAGAGGCATATTCTCTAGGAAAATAAAAAAAAAAGTGAAGGATTATATATACAGAGAGAGTACTAAAGCAAAAATTCAACTTGAGTCTACACGGCAAAAGATACTATCTCTGTCTACTCTCTCATCCAGCTCCAGAAAGCTTTTTCCAGGCAATATAACGGAGGCTTATTTTCTAGCATCAAATGATCCACTAGACCTCTAGAAAGAAGACCAAGAGAGATAATATTACTTGGAAGTTCTTGGTCAACTGCCAGTTTTCTGTCCTACAGAGAGAAGCCTACATATGCAGAACTTCTCACCAGCTTTTCAGAGTTCCACTCTTAAATATGAATAATTAATGAAGGACACCAGACATTTAAAGAAGGCCTCCTTAGAGACTAACACAGAAAAAACTAAATGAAAGTCAAAGAATATAGAAATTCAAAAAAGAGATGATGCATGGAACAAAAGAACATTTCCAAGAATTATAATTAAAACCCTCAGAGGGATAAGAGAAAATACTGTACTCATAAAACAGGGTGCTATAAAAAGTGAAAGCTACAGAAAGAGCTCTCGGGAACCACAAATGCCTTAAAAAACACTGCAAATCGGGAGCAGTGGCTCATGCCTGTAATCCCAGCACTCTGGGAGGCTGAGGCGGGTAGATTGCTTAAGCTTGAGAGTTCAAGACCAGCCTGAACAAGAGCAAGACCCCATCTCTACTGAAAAGAGAAAAACTAGCTGGGCATCTTGGTAGGCTTCTGTAGTCCAGGTTCTTGGGAGGCTAAGGCAAGAGAACTGCTTGAGTCCAAGAGTCTGAGGGTACTGTAAACTATGAGGATGCTACATCCCTCTACCCAGGGCAAGAGTAAGACTGTATCTTAATTTTTTTTTTTCTGTAAAAGACAATAAATAAGACAAAGAAATGGAAAATGAAAGATTTAAAAAAAATTAGATGATCAGTTCAGAAGGTCTAACAACTGACTAATAACAATTCTGAGAAAAGAAAACAATAGGGGAAGGAAATTATCAAAGAAATCTTATAAGAAAATTTCCAAGAACTGAAAATCTGAAGCTTTAAGATTAAAAAATTAAAAATAAATAAGAGTCAAGACCAAGCACCGTAGCTCACACCTGTAATCCAAGCACTCTGGGAGGCTGAGGCAGGCGGATTGCATGAACTCAGGAATTCAAGACTAGCCTAAACAAAAGCAAGACTCCATCTCTACTAAAATTGGAAAAATAGGTGAGCATTGTGGCAAGTACTTATAGTCCCAGCTATTTGAGTGACAGAGGCAGAAGGATCATTTGAGCAGGGGTCCTCAAACTTTTTAAATAGGGGGCCAGTTCAGACTGTTGGAGGGCCGGACTGCGGGCCCTGGGACAAGCTGACTGCTAAGCAGGACAGGTAGCAGTGGCAAAAACACCAGGCTGGCTGGATAAATGTCTTAGGTGGGCCACATGTGGCCCGCAGGCCATAGTTTGAGGATGCCTGAGTTTGAGATTGCTGTGAGCTAGGCTGGGGCCATAATATTTTAGTGTGGGCAACAGAGTGAGACTCTAAATAACTAAGACTCAAAGCAAGATATATCACTATAAAAATCTAGAATATTGGTTCAGCACCTGTGGCTCAATTGGCTAAGGCACCAGCCACGTACATGTAAGGTGGCAGGTTTGAATCCCCAGCACAGGCCCGCCAAACAACAATGATGGCTGCAACCAAAAAATGGCCGGGTGTTGTGGTGGGTGCCTGTGATCCCAGCTACTTGGGAGGTGGAGGCAGGAGACTCACTTGAGCCCAGGAGTTGGAGGTTGCTGTGAGCTGTGATGCCATGGCACTCTACCCAGGGGGATAGCTTGAGGCTCCATCTCAAAAAAAAAAAAAAAAAACTAGAATATTGGCTTGGTGCCTGTGGCTCAAGTGGCTAAGGCACCAGCCACATATGCCTAAGGTGGTGGGTTTGAATCCAGCCCAGGCCTGCCAAACAACAATGATGGCTGCAACCAAAAAAATAGCCGGGTGTTGTGGCAGGCGCCTATGGTCCCAGCTACTTGGAAGGTTGAGGCAGGAGACTCACTTGAGCCCAGGAGTTGGAGGTTGCTGTGAATTGTGATGCCACAGCTCTCTACCCAGGGGGACAGCTTGAGGCTCTGTCTCAAAAAAAAAATTTAGAATATCTGGCTCAGAGCCTGTAGCAAAGTGGTTATGGCACCAGCCACATACACTAAGGCTGCCAGCTTCGAACCCGGCCAGGGCCAGTTAAATAGCAATGGCAACAACAATAACAAAGCAGCTGGGCGTTGTGGCGGGTGCCTGTAGTCCCAGCTACTTGAGAGGCTGAAGCAAGGGAATTGCTTCAGCTCAAGACTCTGAGGTTGCTGTGAGCTATGTTGCCAATGTACTCTACTGAGGGTGACATAGTGGGACTCTGTCCCCCCCCAAAAAAAAGAAAAAGAAAAAGAAAAAAATAATCTAGAATATCAGGAATAAAGAGAAAATCTCGAATATTTTCAAAGAAAAATATGCCATATTATAAGGCATCAGGAATCAGAATGGCCAGGGATTTCCCAATAGAAACTCTCAAATATAGAGGAAAAAGTAGCAAAATTCTGATTGCAAATTATTTTCAACTTCAAAAACATATTCAATGAACAAGTAAAAAGGGAAGGAAATTCTGAAATAATGCAGTATTTTCTTAAAAATTTACTTCATGGCTCAGCACCTATGGCTCAAGTGGCTAAGGTGCCAGCCACATACACCTAAGGTGGTGGGTTCGAATCCAGCCTGGGCCTGCCAAACAACAATGACAGTTGCAACCAAAAAATAGCCAGTGTTGTGGTGGGCGCCTGTGATCCCAGCTACTTGGGAGGCTGAGGCAGGAGACTCGCTTGAGCCCAGGAGTTGGAGGTTGCTGTGAGCTGTGATACCACGGCATTCTACCCAGGGGGCTATCTTGAGGCTCTGTCTCAAAAAAAAAAAAAAAAAAAAATTCACCTTCATGTACCTTTTCTCAGAAGTCACTAGTAGTCACCAAAATAAGAACGAAGGTGTAAATTAAGAAAAATGAAGGCTCGGTGCCTGTGGCTCAAGTGGCTAAGGCGCCAGCCACATACACCTAAGGTGGCGGGTTCAAATCCAGCCTGGGCCTGGTCAGGAGTTGTGGTGGGCGCCTGTGGTCCCAGCTACTTGGGAGGCTGAGGCAGGAGACTTGTTTGAGCCCAGGAGTTGGAGGTTGCTGTGAGCTGTGATGCCATAGCACTCTACCCAGGGGCACAGCTTGAGGCTCTGTCTCAAAAAAAAAAAAAAGAAGGAAAGAAAAATGAAGCTATGGGATCCAGAAAACAAAGAATCCATCACTGAAGGAGCTAAATAATTCCAAGAACTGGCTCGGTGCCCATAGCTCAGTAGTTAGGGCCCCGGCCACATGCACTGGGGCTGGTGGGTTCAAGCTGGCCCAGGCCTACTAAACAACAATGACAACAATAATAAAAAAAAAACAGCCAGGCGCTATGGTGGGCACCTGTAGTCCCAGCGACTTGGGAGGCTGAGGCAAGAGAACTGACTAAGTCTAAGAGTTTGAGGTTGCTGTGAGCTATGATGTGATGGCACTCTACCGAGGGCAGTATGCTAAGCCTCTAACTCAAAAAAAAAAAAAAAAAAAAAAGAAGAAGAAGGGCGCCGGCCCTAGATACGGGAGGTGGCAGGTTCAAACCCAGCCAAAAACTGCAAAAAAAAAAAAGAATTCCTAGGATTATGGTAAAAGGAGAGTCTAGTAATGATAGTTATCCCTAGAGAGCTATCCAGTCTAGAGATTAAAAATAGATAGAAAGTTAGTACAGAAATGCCTGTGGGAAAATAAACAGAACTGATAGATTCTACATCTAACCAAAGAACATTAGATTAAAAGGTGTTTTACAGTTGTTGGAAGGTGTAAGAGAACAAGAGTAGATTCAAAGAAAGCAAAACAATTAGAGGATGGGAAGAAAGGGAGGAGACATAAATGAGATTAAAATCCTTAACTATCATAATACATGTAGAAAGTTAAGACATAATTCTAAAACTGCTGAATTAAAAGACTGCAGTACATGGTTATTACTTAGAAATGTGAAGACCAGAAACAGCTAAAAGTTACCTCAGAGAAGAACAGATTCCACCCTGACTAAGCAGAAATATAATGGAAGTAACAATGAAACATCTGACATTCTAAAAGGAATTATAATTGCATTAGAAATTTTTTTTTTTTTAAGAGATGGTGGCTCTCCAAGCACTCTGGGAGGCCAACGTGGATGGACTGCCTGAGCAACAGCGAGACCATGTCTCTAAAAATAGCTAGGCGTTGTGGTGGGTGCCTGTAGTCCCAGCTACTCGGGAGGCTGAGGCAAGAGAAACGCTTACCCCAGGAGTTTGAGGTTGCTGCAACCTGTGATGCCATGGCACTCTGAGGGCAACAAAGTGAGACTCTGTCTCAAGAAAAAAAAGAGAAGGTGATTCACTATTTTGGCCAAGGTGGCATTAGACTCCTGAGCACAAGTGATCCTCTGCTTCAGCCTCCCAAGTAGCGGGGAGTACAGTCACGTGCCACTGTGCCTGGCTTGAAACATAATTTTCTGACCAAGAATTTTAGCCTAAACTTTTATAGCAATTAAGAATACAGTATGGGGGAAAAAAACAAAGGTGGTAAGGGAATCACCTTTTTAAGCACCTTCATGGCAAATATTTTCCCAGTATTTGCTCCTGTTACTTTTCGTACTTGAAAAACCTGAATAAAAAAAAATAAGTGTATGTTATTAAAAGCCAGACTATGTTAGTCATACTCCCTTAATTCCTATTTATAGGAAACAAACAATACAGCACTTTATATTCTTGTAAAAACTATTATAATATCATGAAGAACTGTTTGCAAAAATGATCAGCTAAAGGAACAAACCACAGTAAAGATTTACCAGTGACATCTGTTAAACATGAGATTTTCCTATTTGTTCTGCTGACATCTGGTGACAAAGTTGGGCAATGACCATCTCTAAAGATGAGCATTCCCTAGTACTTTGTATATAAAATACTAATTTACTTAGAACAAGCTATAATCTGGGTTTCCAGAAGCACAAGAGCAAAAAATTTAAATTTTTATAATTTAAAAATTATAAAATAGTTAATAAATTTCTTCCAGGGGTGCCACTGTTCTTGTTTCACATCAACTACCCAATAAAAGCTGATAGGAAATTACCATTTACCTTTACCTTAAAACGTCTAGTTATTATAGTTGGCCCTCAGAATCCACCGATTCTTCAGCCACAGATTCAACCAACCACAGACAAAAATATTTTGGGAAAAAACAATAAAAACTATACAACAATTTAAAAAATACAAAAAGTACAGGATAACAACTATTTACACAGCACTTACATCGTACAAAGTATTAGGTATAAGCAGTTTAGAGATAATTTGAAAGTATCATCTTTCAAAAAATAATAAAGTATCAACTTTCAAATCAGGGAGGATGTGCATAGGTTAGGCAAACACTATGCCGTTTTATGTAAGGCGCTTGAGCATCTGCAGATTTGTGGTATCTGCAAGGGTCCTGGAATCAATCCTTCTCCACCTCTTGCAGATACTGAAGAGACAACTGTAAACATTTTTAGGCAACAGTTAAAATGTGAGATTTAAAGTGCATGTGTTATACATGGGGGATGATTAGAATGTGCCTTTAAGCATAAAAATGAACTACGAACATTGTGCTTTGCAAAAATTAATGTTATACAAAGAATAAGCAGTTCTTTAACTTTAATTGAGTTATCTAATTTCTATCTTTTGATAGAGAATGGTGTGGTGTAAGTTTTCTTGGGCAGAACTTGTATAGGTCTTAAGTTAGAAAGCATGGGCAAAAATGTGAAACTTGGAAGTTTTCTTCTCCTTTTTTATATTCATTAAGCTTTCTAATTCTCCTGCTCCAAGTACTATAGTACTTTGACACTGTAAGTCAAAGAAAACCAATTCACATTAAGGTCTCAGTGCCAGATAACAATTTAAAGTGCCATGACCTTTGAAAATAAAGAGTAGTTTGTTATCAAAGAGCACGCCATTTAACCAAAGGAAAGCATGGATCCTCTAATAACAAACTCTGCCCGGTATGGCTGCCTATTTCTTTATTCAACAAATATTGAGAAGGCAGTCCCTGGGTTACAAACAAGATTGGTTCTATAGGTTTGTTCTTAAGCTGAATTTATATAAAAGTTGGAACAGGTAAATTTACCTATTACCTAAAGTAGCCTCTATTTGTAAGTGCAAACCATATGCCAGTCAGATGTTGTAATTTGAGGATTTACTTAAGTGCTGGGCTTTTACATGTGTGGTATGAAGAAGAGGAAAAATTGAACTTTTGTATATTCCTCAAATTACACCAGGTAAGTAAGTAGTCACAGTCATGTCCTTTGCTGATGGCTAACAAAGACTGAAGATGACAGCTGGAATCAGGGTATAAAAATTAATCTATCCAAGACAGATAATAGTTCTCAATTCAAAAATACTTCCTACCTTTCCATAACCCCCTTTACCAAGTACCCGAAGTAGTTCAAAACATTCTGGTCTGATTTTTTCTGGCCCTCTGTTCACACTAGTTTCTGAGATTTCAAATTTCTCACAATGTTCCATGCCACTGGGAAGAAAAACAAAACCAAAAGTAAATTTGCAAAGAACATACTGTTAAGAAAGAGAAATGCAATCCAAAACATTAAATTACCTTCAGCAGACTATTAAGAAAGAGAAGAAAAAAGTATATGACAGCAAATTTGGCATCTGTTCTCTAAATAAACTAATGATTCAATTACACGATAAGTCAAGATTAGGTGGTCTGATAATTACCTGCTTGTTCACTGAATGTGCTATTTTTTCATAAGCATCAACCAGTCACAAGCTAAGGTAAATTAGAACAAGTTTATAAAGTTGAGAAAGGAAGAATCTTCTAGTTATTCAAATTTAGTTCATTCAAAGTGTCAATGAACTTAGACATTATCCAACCTTATTTGGCAACTTCAGCAAAAAATCTGGGATCTTTCTAAAACTACTCAATTAGTTCAAGTTTTTCTGCTACAAAAATTCTTGCTAATAATTTATCCATGCATCTTTCTATGTCTGACTTTTTAAGTTAAATTAACTTGACTTAAAGAATCCAGAATTATGCCTGCCATTGAAATCCTTTCTACATGAGCAGTCTACTTCTTTTTTTTTTTTTTGGCCGGGGTTGGGTTTGAACCCTCCACCTCCAGCATATGGGGTCGGTGCCTACTCCTTTGAGCGACAGGCCCCGCCCAGAGCAGTCTACTTCTTACCCAGACTTTTTACTTGAGAATACAGTCCAGAGCAGATTAATCCCCACACTCATGTAATGCAGCTTGTCTAAAATGACTTAAGACTACGTGAATCTCTGTTTGAATGATGTATTAAAGCAAAACAAAATGTATTTGACTTTTAGGAGCATTTCTATAAAATTTTCAGTAAGAAAAAGTTACAAGTGTGGTTTTCTTTTTTTATTTTGAGACAGAGTCTTACTATGTCACCTTTGGTAGCATGCCGTGGCGTCACAGCTCACAGCAACCTCAAACTCTTGGGCTTAAGGCCCAGGGGTCCTTGAACTTTTTAAACAGGGGGCCAGTTCACTGTCCCTCAGACCATTGGAGAACCAGACCTTGGGCCCCAGGACGAGTCAGCTGCTAAGCAGGACAGGCAGTGGTGGCAAAAACACCTGGTGGGCTGAATAAATGTCCTAGGCAGACCGCATGTGGCCAACGGGCCATAGTTTGAGGAAGCCTGGAAGCGATTTTCTTGCTGCAGCCTCCCAAGTAGCTGGGACTCTAGGTACCTGCCACAACACCTGGCTTTTTGTTGGAGCTGTCATTGTTGTTTAGCTGGCCTGGGCTGGGTTCGAATCCACCAGCCTGGGTGTATGTGGCCAGCACCCTACCCACTGAGCTACAGGCACCACCATAAGTGTGGTTTTCTAAATTGAACTATTAATTCTTAATTGACTCAGTTTCATTAACTATACTCTGAATTTGGATAAATAATTTTTTCTTAAAATGTATACACAATCTCGGCTCAGCACCCATAGCATAGTGGTTATGGTGCCAGCCAATACACCGAGGCTGGCGGGTTCAAACCCTGCCTGGGACAGCTAAAACAACGATAACTGCAACAAAAAAATAGGTAGGCATTGTGACAGGTGCCTGTAGTCCCAGCTACTTGGAAGGCTGAGGCAAGAGAACCGCTTAAGCCCAAGAGTTGGAGGTTGCTGTGAGCTGTGATGGTGACGCCATGGCACTCTACCCAGGGCACCATAGTGAGACTCTGTCTCAAAAAAACAAACAAAAAATCCCCCCAAAACAAAAAACTATACACAATCTCAAAACTCTGGATATCCTATTATATTGATTAGGTATTAGTGCCAAACTCATAAACAAAGTCTATAAAAAAAGACCACATATTTAAGAACAGGTTATTGGAATCACACGATAGCTATAAATTGGAACTAATATAACTTGTAAGAAACATGACACAATGAAAATCTTTTCATATAAACTTACAGTTCATATGGTCCAACTCCCCCATGGTCCATGCTTTCATTTAATTGACCCTGAAAAATATGTTAAAGTTTTAGAAATAACTTCATAAACAGAATTTTGTTTTTTTTTTTGAGACAGAGTCTCACTTTGTCACCCTCAGTAGAGTGCTACGGTGTCATAGCAACCTCAAAATCTTGGGCTTAAGCATTCTCTTGCCTCAGCCTTCCAAACAGCTGGGCCTACAGGCTCCTGACACAATGCCTAGCTTTTTTGTTTATTTGTTTAGCAGGCCTGGGCCAATTCAAACCCACCTATCCCGGAGCATGTGGCCAGTGCCCTAACCACTGAGTGACTGGCGCCCAGCCCATAAATATAAAATATAAAAGTTTAGTGTCTTACCTCATAACTGAAAGAGAATAAAAGAAATAAACCAGCTTAAAAATCCTCTATGCTAGGTGGTGCCTGTAGCTCAGTAGGTAGGGCGCCTGCCACATACACCCAGGCTGGGCCTGCCAAACAATGACAACTGCAACAAAAAAACAGCCAGGTGTTGTGGCAGGCACCTGTAGTCTCAGCTACTTGGGAGGCTGAGGTAAGAGTATCGCTTAAGCCCAAGAGTTTGAGTTCACAGCTCAACAGAGGTTGCTGTGAGCTATGATATCATAGCACTCTAACCAGGGTGACAGTGAGACTCTGTCTCAAAAAAAAAAAGTAAACCTGGCGGCACCTGTGGCTCAATGAGTAGGGCACTGGCCCCATGAACAGATGGGGGGCGGGTTCAAACCCAGCCCTGGCCAAACTGCAACAAAAAATAGCCAGGTGTTGTGGCAGGTGCCTGTAGTCCCAGCTACTCGGGAGGCTGAGACAAGAGAATCGCTTAAGCCCAGCAGTTGGAGGTTGCTGTGAGCTGTGTGATGCCACAGCCCTCTACCGAGGGCAATAAAGTGAGACTCTGTCTCTAAAATAAATAAATAAATAAACCTCTATATTTAAATAACAGGGAAACATGGTAAAGAACAAAACAAAGTACACAAATAATACTATGGGGATTTCATTTTCAATTTTATATCACAACTAGAGACGCTATTCATCAATAATCTAAAAATAAAACCAAGTGATTCTTTCTTCAAAATTTACATTTATTTATTTTTTTAAAAGTTGAGTTTTATGAAACTAAAGACACTACATTCTAAGTATGATTTAATTAATCAAACGCTTTACATTAAGTGCTAGTACAATAAGCTTCTGATACAGGCTAACATAATGCTATGAAGTAAGCCTAGGGTAATGCCAACAAGTTTAAGATATGCACTGTACGATGTGGCAGACAAAGGCAAAATAGTTAAGCAATACTCTCAAATAGTTAAAAGTCATGCTGGCTGGGCTCAGCCCCCATAGCTCAGAGGTTGGGGCACACCGGGAATGGTGGGTTTGAACCTGACCTGGGCCTGCTAAACAACAATGACAACCACAACAAAAAAATAGTTGGGCATTGTGGTGGGCACCTGTAATCCCAGCTAGTTGGGAGGCTGAGGCAAGAGAATGGCTTAAGCCCAAGAGTTTGAGGTCACTGTGAGCTACGATGCCTCAGTACTCTACTGGGGGCAAGAAAGTAAGACTCTGTCTCAAAAAAGAAACAAAAAATTAATATGGGTCTCTTCTTTATACCATGCACCAAAATTAACTTGAAATGGAGCAAATGCCTAATAAAGAGCATCCAACCTGTTTTCTTCTCTGCTACAAATTGGAATAAGTTGCCTTGGGCCACACATTAAAGACACAAACACCACCAAAAGCCGATGAGCAAAAAAAAGTCCAGGCATACTTTTTGAGATTATCTGACACCAGAGATAAGCAAAATAAGCCTCAAATAATCAGCATGTGGCATGCAGGCTACAGGCTAAACATCCCTAACCTAAGTGTATCAGCTAAAACTATAAAACTCTTTGAAGAAACACAGGAGGGAGTAAATCTTCAATGATCTTGGGAAAGGCAATAATTTAGTTTTTCTTTCTTTTTTTTCCTTTTTTTGGAGACAGAGTTTTATTATGTCACCCTTGGTAGAGTGCCTTGGGGTAACAGCTCACAGCAACCTCAAACTCTTGGGTTTAAGCTATTCTCCTGCCTGAGCCTCCCAAGTAGCTGGGACTATACAGGTGACCGCCACAACGCCTGGCTATTTTTTTGTTGCAGTTGTTGTTTAGCTGGCCCGGGGCGGGTTCAAACCTGCCAATCTCTGCAGATATGGCCGCTGTAACCACTTTGCTATGGGCACTGAGCCAGCCAATTTTAATGTTTTTTTTTGGGGGGGGGCAGTTTTTGGCCAGGGCTAAGTTTGAACCCACCACCTCCGGCATATGGGGCCAGTGCCCTACTCCTTTGAGCCACAGGCACCATCCCTTAATTTTTTTTTTCTTTTGAGACAGAGCCTCAAGCTGTTACCCTGGTAGAGTGCTGTGGCATCACAGCTCACAGCAACCTTCAATTCTTGGGCTTAAGTGATTCTCTTGCCTCAGCCTCCCACGTAGGTGGGACTACAGGTGCCTGCCACAAAGCCCTCTATTTTTTGGTTGTAGTTATTTTTGTTTGGCAGGCCTGGGCTGGATTCAAACCTGCCAGCTCTGGTGTATGTGGCTGGTGCCTTAGCCGCTTGAGCTATAGGTGCCGAGCCCAATTTTAATGTTTTTTAGAGATAGAGTCTCATTCTGTCACCCCAGCTGGAGTCTAATGGCATGACCCTAGCTCACTACAGCCCCAAACTCCTCCTGGCTCAGCCTCCTGAGTAGGTGGGACTATAGGCCTGTGCCACACTATACTTGGCTAATATTTAATTATTTTTTGGAGGGACAGGGTCTTGCCCTTGCTCAGGTTGGTCTCAAACTACCAGCCTCAAGCAATCCTCTTGCCTTGGCCTCCCAAAGTGCTAGATCACAGGCATGAGCCACTGTGCTTAGCCAAATAACCCAATTTTAAAAAAGGGGTTAGGATCTGAGTATTTTTCCAAACACAACAAGTAAATGAAAAGATGTTCAACACCATTAGTCATTAGGGAAATGCAAATCCAAACCACACTAAGATATCACTTAGGATGTTTATAATCAAAAGGAAAAGTCAGTTTGGCAAATGTAGAGAAATTAGAATCCTTAGACACTGCTCGTGGGAATGTAAAATGGTATGTTTTGGAAAACAGTTCGGCAGTCTTTTAAAAAGATAAACATACACTTACCATATGACCCAAGAAATCTATTTCTAGGTATCTATTCAAAAGAAATAAAAATATACATTCTATGAAGACCCAGGCACAAATACTCATAAAGGTTTTATTCAAGTGGACAGGCACAGTGGCTAATGCCTGTAATCCTAGCACTCACTCCAGGAGTCTGAGGCAAATGGACTGCTGGAGCTCATGGGTTCAAGACCATCCCAGCCCAAGCAAGAGGGAAACCCCGTCTCTACAAAAAATTAGAAAAACTAGCTAGGCAACATGGTGGGTGTCTGTTGTCCCAGCTACTTGGGCGGCTCAGGCAAGAGGATCACTTGAGCCCAAGAGACTGAGGTTGCTGTGAGCTACGATGATGCCATAGCACTCTACCCAGGATGACAGAGTGATATTGTCCCCAAAAAACCCCCCCCAAAACCTATGCACAACCCAAAGGAATATCCAAAAGAACAACTCAAATGAACATCAACTTGAAGAGATAAACAAAATGCAGTTTATCCATACAGTGGAAAACTATCAGGTCCTAAAAAGAAATGCACTACTGATACATGTTAAAATCATATTTTGGTTCTCAATACTGAATGTTAGCTGGATACAGAAGACCCAGACTGAGCAAGGGCAAGACCTTGTCTCTACTAAAAAACAGAAAAACTAGCCAAGCATCAAGGCAGTCGCCTGTAGTCTTAGCTTTTGGGAAGGCTGAGGCAATAGGATCTTTTGAGCCCAAGAGACTGAAGTTGCTGTGAGCCAAGATGATGCCATAGCACTCTACACAGGGTGAAAGGGAGACTATCTCCGGAGGGGTGGGGGGAACTCATTGCAAAATTTTACAAAGAGGTGGCCAACACGTAGAGAATATTTTGTAAAATTTTGTAATGAATAGTTTGTAAATAAAGGTACATTTAGTTACAAGTTCCCATTTCCCCTGTGTATGACAATTTTAGAGGTGAATTTGGGACACTCTGTATTTTAAAATTCACTAAATTGGGCAGCGCCTGTGGCTCAAAGGAGTAGGGCACCGGCCCCATATGCCATAGGTGGCAGGTTCAAACCAAGCCCCAGCCAAAAAAAAAAAAAACAACTGTGAAAAAAAATTTTTTTTTCCATTAAATTGTAAAAGCAAAACTTAGCAGCAGAAATTTAGTTGATATTATAACATAGAGCTTTAAGTGAGTGTTCTTGAATATACTCTATGAACTCTTTCAGTTTACACACAAAAGGATATCACTTAATTGAAAACAGGCTCTAAAAATTAGAAATTGTTAAGCAATCAATGTCAAAATTTTAGAATAATTCAAAAGACATTAAGAAAAAAGCTCTCACCATTTCAACTGGATACAGTATCTTCTGTGTGGGGGAGGTGGGAGTGGTCATGGCTAGGGTTTTTTTTTTTTTTTTAATCACTCTAGCTCTATATAATCACCTGTGATGGCTTCACTTTAAAGACAAAAGACTAACTTCTCTTAGATGTGATAAAATTGGTATTACCTAATTGTTTTTTTCTTTAATGTTAGCTTTACTTTATTCTAAATTAAAGACCACAGACTACTTAACGTAGAGCCATGACTTTGAAGCAGCCTCACAAGATATGCCCTATAGCTATGTTTCATTTCCGGAGCTAGCCAGGCCTGTATTGCCACCTGCATCTGTGTTTATAACTTCCTCCTCCCCCCCCCCTTACCTTCTAGAACAGAAGCATTGTACAAATCTTTTCTGCTACTAGTGTTGCCTTTAGAAAAGTCTTATACACAAGAAGCATCAAGCTAACATTATAATACATACTGACAACTCTGTTTCACAGGAAACTCAGTGGAGGTGTGCCTATGTCAGGAACTGACCCCACCAAATTGGTTTTTGTACATTTGTTTAAACAGGATAACAGAACATGTGAAACAAACCGTTGGTGGGGTCAGTCCCTGACCACCCCACCCCCCACCATTGATATGCAATGTTCAAGCTTTATGATCTATCCAAGGCCTTTTCTTTGTGCCATTATGATTGACAAAGTAGAATTCTACTCATCTAAGGTACTACAGAAGATGTACTGTTTCAAATTAGACCACTAGAATGACTATTTGCAAAGTTTTAATTTTTTTTTTTTGGCCAGGGCTGGGTTTGAACCCATCACCTTATAACGGGCCGGCGCCCTACCCTTTTGAGCCACAGGTGCCACTCCTATTTGGAAAGTTTTAAATTAAAAATGTATATAGTTTGGGCCTGGTGGCTTATACCTATAAATCCTAGCACTCTGGGAGACAGAGGTGGGAGGATAGTTTAAGCTCAAGAGTCTGAGATCAGCCTGAGCACTAGTGACACCCCATCTCTACAAAAAAACAGAGTAATTATCTGTGTGTGGTGGCTGGTGCCTGTAGTCCCAGCTGAGGTTGGGAGGCTGTGGTAGGAAGATCACTTGAACCTAGAAGTTAAGGATGCTGTGAGCTAGGCCTAGGTCATAGCCTGGGCAATAGAGTGAGACTCTGTCTCAAAGAAGAAATAAAGTATATAAATTCAATCTAATATGCCTAAGGTCCCAATGAGAGCACATTTTATAAAAATTTAAATAAATTATTCTAGGCTTGGCACTTGTAACACAGGAGTTATGGCACTGGCCACACCCAACAAGGCTGGCAGGTTCAAACGTCGCACAGGCCAGCTAAAGGACGACTGAAGTAACAACAACACCAATAAAAAGCCAGGCGTTGTGGCAGGTGCCTATAATCCCAACTACTCAGGAGGCTGAGGCAAGAGAATTGCTTAAGCCCAAGAGTTTGAGGTTGCTGTGAGCTGTGACTCCACAGCACTCTACTGAGGGCGACACAGTGAAATTCTGTCTCCAAAAAATAAATAAATAAATAGAGCTGTGCCCACCGGCCCCATATACCAGAGGCGGCAGGTATAAACCTGGCCCCAGCCAAAAATTGCAAAAAATAAAAGTAAAAATAAATAATTCCACAATGGGTGAAATCATCCTTAATTCAAATATTCATTACACCGGCTCAGCGCCTGTGGCTCAAGTGGCTAAGGCGCCAGCCACATACACCTAAGGTAGTGGGTTCGAATCCAGCCGGGACCTGCCAAACAACAATAACGGCTGCAACCAAAAAATAGCTGGGCGTTGTGGCAGGCGCCTGTGGTCCCAGCTACTTGGGAGGCGGAGGCAGGAGACTCGCTTGAGCCCAGGAGTTGGAGGTTGCTGTGAGCAGTGAAGCCATGGCACTCTACCCAGGGGGACAGCTTGAGGCTGTCTCAAAATAAAAAAAAAAATTCATTAAACCAATTATCTGCCTACTCACGTATTTCCTGGTATGATTCAGTAATTCAGATGAATTGAGAGAAATGGATGAACCATACCCCAAATCTTGGAGTATTTAAAAATAGCTGGTACTTTATGCTAAATTTATATTACAAAGCAAGATAAGTATTGAGATTTTTCTATATTTTCTCATAATCATGAATATCAGTACATACTATCTACATAGAACTTTGTTTCTCAAAAATTTTAAACTTTTGCTCAATAAAAATCTGATGTCCTGGCTCGGTGCCTGTGGCTCAATCGGCTAAGGCGCCAGCCACGTACACCTAAGGTGGCAGGTTCAAATCCCCAGCCCGGGCCCGCCAAACAACAATGATGGCTGCAACCAAAAAATGGCCAGGCATTGCGGCGGGCACCTTTGGTCCCAGCTACTTGGGAGGCGGAGGCAGGAGACTCGCTTGAGCCCAGGAGTTGGAGGTTGCTATGAGCTGTGATGCCATGGCACTCTACCCAGGGGGATAGCTTGAGGCTCCCTCTCAAAAAAAAAAAAAAAAAAAAAA
>CAUYQV010117747.1:0-10430 GCA_963574575.1 Galagoides demidoff
GCCACGTACACCTAAGGTGGCGGGTTTGAATCCCCAGCCCGGGCCCGCCAAACAACAATGATGGCTGCAACCAAAAAATGGCCGGGCATTGTGGCGGGCGCCTGTAGTCCCAGCTACTTGGGAGGCTGAGGCAGGAGACTCGCTTGAGCCCAGGAGTTGGAGATTGCTGTGAGCTGTGATGCCATGGCACTCTACCCAGGGGGATAGCTTGAGGCTCTGTCTTAAAAAAAAATATGGAGACTTTACATCTTTTCTATTAACCTGGATGGAAGTGGAACACCTTATTCTTAGTAAAACATCACAAGAATGGAGAAACAAGAATCCTATGTACTCCTTTCAGATATGTGGACAATTAATGACATAGTACAGGGTGGAGGTGGAGGATGGGGAGAGCAGAGAGAGGGCAGGAGGGAGGGGATGGGGGTCATAGTGTGTGACACACCTTTTGAGGGGGACACAATTATAAGAGGAACTTTATCTAACAAATGCAATCAATATAACCTGGTTCTTTGTACCCTCAATGAATCCCCAACAATAAAAAAAAAAATGAAACAACAAAAATTCTAGAAGAGAGTGTGAGGAAAATGCTTGATAATATTGGCCTAGGGAAAGTTTTTTTTTATAATTCCACGGTGATGTTTTTAATGATATGAAAAATCTTAAATATTTTTCCAGATATCATTCTCTTCATTTTTTTAATTTAAATTTGTATTGTTTGGGATTCATTGAGGATACAAACAATTAGGTTACATTTATTACAATTGTTAGGTATAGTCCCCCTTGTAATTGTGTCCTGCCCCTAAGAGGTGTGGCATACATGGTAACTTCCATCCCCTTTCCTCCTCCCCTCTCCTCAATCCCTCATTTCCTTGCCCTTCCCTTGTATTAAATCATCTATTGCCTTCATATTAGAATTGAGTACATTGGATTCTTGCTTCTCCATTCTTGTGATGCTTTACTAAGAAGAATGTGTTCCACTTCCATCCAGGTTAATGCAAAAAAAGTAAAATCTTCATATTTTTAATGGCTGAATAGTATTCCATGGTATACATATGCTACAGCTTGCCAATCCATTCCTCTATTGGGGGACATTTAGGTAGTTGCCACATTTTGGTGATTGTAAATTGAGCTGCAATGAACAGTGTAGTGCAAATGTCCTTATGGTTAAAGGATTTTTTTTTTCTTCTGGGTAGATGCCTAGTAATGGGACTGCAGGATCAAATGGAAGGTCTAATTTGAATTCTTTGAGGAATTTTCATCCTTCCTTCCAAAAAGGTTGTATTAATTTGCAGTCCCAACAGCAGTGTAAAAGTGTTTCCTTCTCTCCACATCCACACCTGCACCTGCAGCTTTGAGATTTTGTGATGTGAGCTATTCTCACTGGGGTTAGGTAGTATGTCAGAGTGGTTTTGATTTGCATTTCTCTGATGATCAGGGATGATGAGAATTTTTTCAAATCTTTGTTAGCCATTCGTCTGTCTTTGTCAGAGAAGGTTCTGTTCATATCTCTTTCCCAGATGGATGGGATTGTTCACTCTTTTTCTGTTGATTAATTTGAGTTCTCTGTAGGTTCTAGTTACCAACCCTTTGTCAGCATCATACCCTGAAAATACATTTTCCCATTCTAAAGGTTGTCTTTTTGCTTTACTTGTTGTGTTCTTAGCTGTGCAGAAGCTTTGCAGATTAATTAAGTCCCATTTGTTAATATGTGTTGTTGTGATGGCCGCTGAAGTCTTTATCATAAAATCTTTCCCCAGTCCAAAATCATCAAGAGTTTTCTCCACACTTTCTTCTAAGACTTTGATCATTTTGTGTCTTAGATTTAAGTTTCTTATCCATCTTGAGTCAATTTTTGTAAGGGGTGAAAGGTGTGGGTCAAGTTTCAGTCTTTTATTTGTGGTTGTCTAGTTCTCCCAGCACCATTTTTTAAATAGGGATTCTTTTCCCCACTTTTTGCTTTTGTTTGCTTTATCAAAGATCAGATTGCAAGTGGAGACTGGTTTCATCTCTTGGTTTTCTATCCTGTTCCATATGTCTATGTCTATATTTTTGTTCCACTGCCATGTTTTTTTTTTTTATTAATGTGGACTTGTAATATAGCCTGAAGTCTGTAGGATGATGCCTCCAACTTTATTTTTATTGCTAAGAATAGGCTTAGCTAGCTTAGCTATATGGGTTTTTTTCTGGTTCCATACAAACAAAATACTATTTTTTCCCATTCTTCAAAATATGACATTGGTATCCATTGGAAATCCATTAAGGGGATTTCAATGAATATGTAGATTGCTTTGGGAAGTATAGACATTTTGATAATATTGATTCTTTGTCTTAGTGAAATATTTTATGAAGAAGACCCCATTGGCAATTGCAGTAACACCAAAAGTAAATAAATGAGATATGATCAAGCTGAAAGGTTCTGCATAGCTAAGGGTACCGCAACCAAAGCTCAGAATGGGAGATTTTTGCATGTTATGAATCTGACAAAGGGCCGATAACTAGAATCTATAGAAAACTCAAATTAATCAACAAGAAAAGAGCATACAATGCCATTTATAAGTGGTCAAGAGACTTGAATGGAAACTCCTCTGAACATGACAAATGGCCAATAAACACATGAAAAAATTTTCATCAACTCTAATCATCAGAGAAATTCAAATCAAAACCATTGTGATATATTACCTAACACCAGTGATAAAAGCCCATCTCATAAAACCCCACAGTTGCAGATGCTGGCACAGATGTGGAGAAAAGATGACACTTCCATGCTGCTGGTGGGATTGCAAATTTATATAACCTTTATGGGAAATAAGTATGGAGAATTCTCAAAGAAATAAAAATCGACTTTCCATTTAATTCTGCAATTCCATTGTAGGTATCTACCCAGAAGAACAAAAATAATTTTACCACAAAGCCATTTGCACCAGAATGTTTATTGCAGCTGAATTCATAACTGCCAAGTTGTGGAAGCAACCTAAGTGCCCATCAACCATGAATGTATTAATAAACTGTGGCATATATATATGTAATACCATGGCCATAATAAAAGACTGAGACTTTACATCTTTTATGTTTACCTGGATGGAGTTGAAACACATTCTTCTTTGTAAAGTATATCAACAATGGGACAAAAATCCAATGTACTCAAGACTAATATGAAATCTACAAATAAACAGTTACATGCCCACGTGAATGATAAACCACAAATATTGTCTATGAGGAAGGGGGTGAGACAGAGAGGGATTGGCAGGAGGAAGGAGGGAAATTGAAGTTATATCTCCTAATGTGAACAAAGTGCCGGTGTACAGCATTCCCCTTACTAAGTGAAAGGCTCAACTACAACTTGAACTTTACCTGGAAGTAAGAACAATGTAACCTAAAAATTTGTACCCTCACATGAACTTGAAATAAAAAAAAAGATATCCCATTCAATAAATGGTGCTGGGAAATTGGATAGCCCTGTGCAAAAGAATGAAACAGGATCACTATCACTTGCCATATACAAAAATTAACTCAAGATGGATTAAAGACTTAAATGTAAGACCTAAAACCATAAAAATTCTTGAAGAAAATGTATTAAAATACTCTTCTAGACATCAGGCTAAGCAAAGTAGTTATAACTAAGACCCCAAAGGCAAATACAGCAACAACAAAAATAAATAAATGGGACTTAATTAAATTAAAATATTTCTGTACAGCAAAGGAAATTATCAGTTGATCAATGATTGATGGGGGTAAACCTCTGGGTGTATTTAAGTGCCAGGTATATTATACACATTCTCTGATTCAATTATCAAAAATAAATAAATGTATAAATAATATCTTCAAGGAAAGTGAAGTTCAGAGAAGTTATCTGACTCATCTGGGATTCCATGCCCTGTGACACACCTGAGCTTTAAATACTATGTGTTAGTCTGTTGTTGCTTCTATAACAAAATACCATAAACTGGGTAATTTATAAATAAAAGTATAACAGTAGTATAATATTGTTTATAACATATTATAAATAATAAAATATAAATAACTTATTTCTTACAGTTCTTGAGGTTGGGAATTCCAAGATCAAGGTGCCAGCATATTCAGTATCTAATTTAGGACCCAGCCTCTGCTTCCAATATGGCACCTTGAATGCTGTGTCCTCACATGGCACAAAGCAAGTAGGGACTAGGGTGCTCCCTCACACTTCTTTTATAAGGTCATGACTACTATTCATGTGGGCTCAATCTTTATGACTTAATCGTCCCCTAACAGTCTCACCTCCTAATACTATCGCATTGGTAAATAAGCTTCAACATATAAATTTGGGGGGGTATACTCAAACTCCCAAGTAGCACCCCATTTGCCTGACTTTTTCTGCTCCATACCATGCTTCTTCTTATCCTCTGAAAAGATATGTGTAGAGATAGTATGAAAAGCCAGGCAGGGAAAGAGAATGCATTCATAAAATAAGTCCCCTATTCCTCCAAAGTCACCCTAACCCATTCTCTCCACCCCTCAACAACTTTGCTATCCTAAGCAAATATGGGGACGAAAAAGAATCAAAACACTCACTAATGTCAAATCACAGGGTTCCCGACACACATAACCCTGTGTATTACTAATCCACTGTGATACCTTCAGAATATATAGGTTGCTCATATAGCCCATATGCCATACCATATACAATAGTTCCCCCTTATACACCGGGATAGGTTCCAAGACCTCCAGTACATGCTTGAAACCTCAAATAGTACTAAACTTGATTGTTGTCAATCTGAAGACATTTATGTTGTCTTCTACCCCAAAATTTAATGTCTTTGCCTTCTTAACTAAGCACTTATCACACATTGTGGCCATAAGTTGCAGTTTGAGGTGCAACAGTAAAACTAGCACACATTTTCTTTCTTCACAATTTCACAGAAGACTTGTTCTTAATGTACACCTTAGCAACCTCAGTATATGATTTTTTTTCTTTCCTTACGTTGAGAATTTTCACTTTTTCACTTAAAGGAAGCACTTTATGGTTTCTCTCTGGCATATCCAAATTGCCTGCATCAATACTCTTGTGTTTTACTGTGACAGTCAGTCTAATAACTGAGATGGCTACTAAGTGACTAACAGACAGGGAGCAGACCATGTGGATACTCTGGACAAAGGAGGGATTCACATTCAGGGTGGTATGGAACAAAACAGCACAAGATTTCATCATGCCACTTAGAATGATGTACTAATTATTTATTTCTGGTATTTTTAATTTAATATTTAAGACCACAGGTGACCATGAGTAACTGAAACTGCAGAAAGCAAAACTGCACATAAGGGGAGAACTGCTGTTTTCTACATATCACAGTTTAGTCTCACAATCACCTAAGAGGGAACTTCAATTATCATTTCAATTTTATAATCAAAGAGACAGAATTGTATAGAATTAAATGACTTGCCAAAGGCAAATGATAGAGCCAGATCTGTCTGAGTCCACTGCAGTATTTATGAACACTTTAGCTGATATTTCATACCTTTTACAAGTTTACTCTTGAACTCTAAGAAAGCCTGAGACCCAACACTTACAGTGTGTATCTAATTCCAAGACTGTCAGTCTCATGGATGGCCAAATCTCAGATCTTTTTTGAAGACCACATCATCCCTCCCCATGTAAATAGTTAGCTGGCCCCAGTTATATTTTAAGAGATTGAGCATTTTCTGTTGGGAATTTCTCTCTCTCTTTCTATTTTTTTTTTTTCAGGTTGAGGTCAGTAGGTTAAGTACACTTTGTTTTGGAACTCTTCAAGGCACTTTGAAAAGACAAAGTTTTTTATATCTTAGAAAAAGGAGACCCCTGTCATACTAAGAGAAAAGATGAGTGCTGGTCCCACCCTTGAACTATCTGAGTCTTGAGTCCCTCCTCAGCTCTCATCTCTTCTTTCTACCCTCCCCTAACCATACCCTAAAATCCACACTTGGTTCAGGAGAAAGTGAAAATTTTACAAATAGTTTCATAGTCATTGATTCCAATTACATAAACCTTGGGTAAATTATGAGATTTCAAAATTTAACTTTAAAAGCAGCTATTTTATGACCAGTCAAGTCATGATACTGTCATCTCATCTCACATGAGAGTGACCTCATCTTCCACTGTGACCCTGAGATGCTCATAAAGAAAGGCCTGGACTTGAGGAGGTCCAGACAGTTAAAAGTCAGTCAAGCCAACACCCTGATAGGACAGTTTGTCCTCCCTTTCTAGGATAGTAGGGAGGACAGGGGAACTGAGGAAGCATATGGCTCTGGACTCTGCTGTGAGATTTTGAGTGGTAGTGTAACTATGCAAGCTTGTCTAGTTAGCACTGTGATGATGACTGGTCCAGCTTCATGCCCGATTTAGGGCCACCTAATTCCCACTGATAGGCTTGCTTTCCTTTAGCCCCCCCAAACTCTACCAAACCCAGATTCTAGGATTCATCCTGAGCTGAATCAGAGGGAAATATAAGAAATCTCCATCCAAACTGGAGAACATTATGTCAAGTAAAATAAGCCAACCACAGAAAAACACATCTCTCATGTTCTCATTCACATGTGGGAGATAAATATTAAAACAATTGAGCTCATGAAGATAGCTTCTCAGAAAACAGGAGAGGGTATAAAGTGGAGATGATTAATGGGAACAAAATATAGTTAGATAGATAGAATGAACAATATGTGATAGCACATCAAAGTGACTATAACCAATAATAAGAGTATACTTTAAAATAACTAAAAGAAAAAAAAAGATCAAACAATCACTGGGCAAAAACATGAACAGAACCTTCTCTCAAGAAGATAGATGAATGGCCAAAAGATAGATGAAAAAAATACTCATCATCCCTAATCAGACAAATGCAAATCAGAACCACTCTGAGATATCATCTAACCCCAGTGAGAATAGCCCACATCACAAAGTCCCAAATCTGTAGATGCTGGTCTGGATGTGGAGAGAAGGGAACACTTTTGCACTGCTGGCGGGACTGCAAACAAATACAAATTCTTTGGAAAGAAATATGGAAAATGCTCAGAGAACTCAAAATGGACCTTCCATTTGATCCCACAATCCAATTACTAGGCATCTACCCAGAAGAAAAAAAAATGATTTTTTCATAAGGAAATTTGCACTGGATTATTTATTGCAGTTCAATTTATAATTGCCAAGATATGGAAACAACCTAAGTGCCCATGGACCCACGAATGGTTTAATAAGCTGTGGTATATGTAGACCATGAAATACGATTCAGCCTTTAAAAATATGGAGATTTTATATCTTTTGTATTAACCTGGATGGAGTTGAAACACATTCTTCTTAGTAAAGTATCACAAGAATGGAAAAGCAAGTAACCAATGTACTCACTACTAATATGAAGCCAGTAGAGTAGACAAACCAATACACACCCACACAAATGAAAAACTCAATTCAGTTCAAGTTGAGGAAAGGGGGAGAGGAAAAGGGAGGGAGATTGGTTTGTTCCTACCTAATGGGTATAATGTGAAGATATATATGGCACACCTCCTGGATAAAAGGACATATCTACAACAGTGACTTTACTTACCAAATGCAAACATTGTAACCTAATGGCTTGTACCCTCACATTAATCTGAAATTTAAAAATAAATAAAATAAACTGAAATAAAATAAAACAAAATAAATAAAATAAAATATCTAAAAGAGTAGAATAGACACGTCCCTAACACAAAGAAATGAAAAAATTGGAGACTTTACCTCCTTCATGTTTATATGGATGGAATTAGAAAATGTTCTTCTTAGCTAAGTATCTCAGGAATGGAAGAAAAAGTATCCAATGTACACAGCCCTATTTTGAAACTAATTCATAGCTTTTATAGAAATGTCATAACCTAATTATAGCCTTAGAATATGGGAAGGGGGTTGGATAGGGGAGGTGATGGGGGTGGATGGGGGAGGGAGGGGTCACCTCTTTGATTTATCTTACAAGGGTACAAGTGAATCTTTCTGAAAGCAGAGTATGAATGGCTTAACCAATAACTAAGAAAATGACATGAAGGTTATGTTAACCAGTTTGATGAGAGTATTTCAAAATGTATATGAAAACAGCACACTGTACCCCATGATTGCATTACTGTACATAGTTTACTATAAGAAAATTAAAAAAATAAAAAATTTAAAAATTAAAAAAAAAAGAAATGAAAAAATGCTTGGGGTGATGGACACACCAATTACCCTGATTTGATTAATACACATTGTATACTTGCATCAAAACATCACATGTATACTGTAAATATACACAAGTATTATATAGTCATAATAATTAAAAATAAAAATTAATTAATTTAAAAAATATATCCATGCATACCTCACAAGCTGAGGCTCAAGTAAGTGGTGTTTGGCTCTACTATGATCTAATCTCAAAATTCCAATTCCAGTAACTGGGATCTTGTCTCTTCCCTTATGTACAGGTACCTGCCTTGTACCCAATTCCTGTAATTAGAATCCTGTCATATTCCCTCAATATTGGAGACCCTGTAGTTTCCTAGGTCCCCAAGTTCTTCCAGTATGGGGCAGAGGGAAGAGGACTTCCTTGCCAATCCCTTCAGTACCCAACCTGGTCTCTTTCTGACAATTGGGGTACTTTGGACAAATTCACATACTTTATTTTTTTTTCTTTTCAAAACAGTCCTATTATATTGCCCCTTGGTAGAGTGCCATGGCATCATAGTTCACAGCAACCTCAAACTCTTGGGCTTAAGCAATCCTCTTGCCTCACCCTCCCATGTAGCTGGGAATACAGGTGCCTGCCACAATGCCTGGCTATTTTTTTTTATTGTACTTGTCATTGTTGTTTAGCAGGGCCAGGTCATATTCGAACCTGCCAGCCTCAGTGCACGTGGCTAGTGCCCTAATCACTTAGCTACAAGCACTGAGTCATACATATATATATATCTATATATATATATATATATTTTTTTTTGCAGTTTTTAGCCCGGGCTGGGTTTGAACCTACCACCTCTGGTATATGGGGCCAGTGCCCTACTCCTTTGAGCCACAGGTGCCACCCATACTGAGCCATATTTCAATTTTAGATGTTATTAGTTGGTTGGCTCCCTGGTAAGAAATACGAATAAATCAGCACTCAACCATTTCTGCCTATTTTCTTTCCTATCATTTCTTTATTTCTGTTAATTACATTAATGTTTGTAGTTTGTCTGGATTTCTAACATATTGGTAATGTTTCCCTGCCACCTATAGTTGGTCTTCCTTGATACCAGCTTCCTACCCATCCTGCTTATCTCCATCATACTACCAGACTTCCTAGATACTGCTGGCTCTGCCTCCATACAGGGGCACCTATCTCTTACTTGCTGCCAGGTCTCCTTGGTCCTGACTGCTAGGCTAAAAGCTACTTGTCCCTGGGCTTGTTGCTGAAACCTCCCACCACCACCGTGTTCCCTTTGGATGTTCCATTCTCTTTAGATCCTGCTCTAAGGCAATTCTGGCAACACTGCACCCAGATGCGAAGGGGTACAATGACACCTTAGCCAATCCTGCTCCCAACATTTTAAAATAAGATGAGGAAAAATTCATTTTCTTCTCAGTTTTAACCAAGACAAAATTAGAGTTGTTTGAAGTGTACTTTTTACCAATAAATTAAAGAAAGCCACGAGGAAGAAGACTAGAAATCTAATGGCTTACAGAATAAATCTCTATCTAATCTAAGGTGACCAGACGTCCGCTTTTGGCAGGAAAGTTCCAATTTTTAACAATTTGTCCCATGTCCTGCAGTGTTTTTAAAAAGTCCTGATTTTTGGAAAGAATGCACAACAAGCTAGGGAACAGTGGGAGAATGCGAAGGGAATGTACGGTTTTCGGCTGCCATGTGGCTATTGCACCAGGATATGAGTTTTATATTATTTTTGTTAATTTTATAATGTTAAATTTTAATAATAACAAATAATTGTTGAGAACTGATTATCGAGAACTGCGTATCAAAGTTCACATTGTTGATCAGTTGTTAGAATTGAACCACCATTGTTTGGACTTAATGAACAATGGCAATTTTTGGCATTGGCAACCACAAATACATTTTGTAACTGTCTCTCAGACAATACACATCACACTGCACGCTAGTTAAACAAGTGATGTCAACAAATCAGCTATTCAGATAATTTAAGTAATTTATTTATTTATTTCATGAATTTAGCAGACAGTACTCATTTATATTTTATACTAGTGGCAAAAAGTCTAACGCCGGCCTTTTGTTATGCCTGAAAATTCTCCCAAATATCCCCACCTGACAAATCCGAGACAAATTCCAATGTAAAAGGCAAGAGGTGAGGTTTATTCAAACCTGGGTTTGGTCTCTCCTGGTGCACACACCAAGGTAGAGCCTTGAACCCGATGGAGAAAGTTTTTATGGGGTACAGAAAGCAAGAGGGGCAGGGTCGGGTACGGGTAC
>CAUYQV010117751.1:0-14444 GCA_963574575.1 Galagoides demidoff
TACTTTCATCAAGCCGGTTAACATAAATTTCATGTCATTTGCTTAGTCATTGTATCAAAACATTTATATTCTAGTTCTAGAAAAGTTCACTTGTACCCTTGTTAGACAGATATATAGGTGATCTTTCCGGTCACCCTCCCACCACCTATCTGCCCTTCTCCCCTCCCCTGCCCCACCCCCTCCTCATATTTTTGGGCTAGAATTAAGTTGTATCTTTTGTTTGAGAACTATAGATTAGTTTCATAAAAGGGCTGTGTACATTGGATACCTTTTCTTCCATTCCTGAGATACTTTGCTAAGAAGCACATTTTCCAGTTCCATCCATGTAAACATGAAGGAGGTAAAGTCTCCGTTTTTTTTTAGGGCTGCATAGTATTCCATGGTATACATATACCACCTACAGAGCATTTCATCCAAACAAATCTACCTTTCATTTACATAACAATTCTTACTTATGGTTTCCCTAGAACATAATGGAGTTTCAGAAATTACAAAAGATGTCAAGATCCATAGTTTGCTTCACCAAATGCTTTTCTATCCCATCTCAATTCTTCATTCATAGTAAACAAGTCTTTAACCCTAGCAAACATCCAAGAGTTCTTTTTAATCAAGATGATATTTTCAACTTGTACTCAACCTTGTCTGCCAATAGACATGGTCTTGTGAGTCATTTCAGTAATGAACTCTATCTCAGTAGATATTCTTTAAGAGAAGATATTATTCTTCAAGAAGATCTACTGACTTAGTACGAGGATTCTTTTCATCTCCAAAACCATACATCATACATCTCAATTCTTCAGAAAAAAGTCTCTGTCTTTTACCCTGTGCACCTTCTGCACCTCCTCTAGTTTATTCATTTTCTTTCGTAAAAACAGAGTCTTCCTCCTCCTCTGCCACCCCATCAGCCTGCCAGCCTACAGCATCCAGCAGGCTCCCACCCAACAGGTTTCACTACTTTCACAGCCTCACTTTTGGTGACTTACATGTTAAAGTGAGTTTTTATTTTATTTTTTAACTAAAATACTTAACAATTTTATTTTCACATTTTACTATACAAATAAAAACTACCCCCTTTTTGGCTTTACTTCTTCCCTTCGAAACTATTCTGTCTTTGAAAGGAAGGAAAAGCAAATCTTCCTTACTATGCTATTAAGAAAACACCTAGAGTCACAGCCCCATGGTCTCCTGGTGTAGAGCAAGTAATATGAAACCAACATAAAGAAAAGTCCCCTATACCCTTATCTGTCTGGTCAAGTCATTCCAGGACCAGTGGGCACCAACATGGGACCAGCAGGAGGTTTCATCACTGGGGGTCCAGGCATCATTTGCTGTTGTTTTGTCAATCAGGCTCTGAGCCTCCTCCTCCATCCATTTCTGATAGTAGTTTCTCACACTCTCTTTGTGCTTCCTACCAGTATAGTGTGTCTTTCTCACAGATGGAGAGTTATGGGTGAGATGTATCACAGTAGTAACAGTAAAACTTGGGCATTTTCTGTCCTGGCCACTGGTGACTACTTTCTAATGTGAATTTTTAAAAACAAGCCTCCATACCAGTGTGGGAGGAAAGAATGGTAGAGTGGGAGAAGGAAGTCTGCTCTATTGGTAATAAAGCTCCAAGTTCATCCCATCAAGAATTTCATACTCCCCTAGAGACACATGGTTCTTAAAAATTGTGTACCACTTCTTAAGGACAATCTTTTTCCAGAGGGTGCCAGTTTGGGCTGCAATCAGCTTCTTAAGGACCCCAGTGGTATAATCCGTGTTGCATTTAATGTGGACCTTCTTCCCTAGATGGTCATTGCAAACAACC
Organism: Galagoides demidoff; assembly: GCA_963574575.1. NCBI lineage: Eukaryota > Metazoa > Chordata > Mammalia > Primates > Galagidae > Galagoides > Galagoides demidoff. Next base: position 1,811 of record CAUYQV010117751.1, read on the forward strand.
TTGATCATCCAGGCTGGAGCTCCAAACTCAAAACTTCTAATCTGCAGACATCCACAACCTCCAGCTTCAAGGGCTCTGATGGATGATATTTTAAAAACCATTAGAGATTCTTTTACAACCTCCATGCATTTGAATACCTAGAGGAAAGGAAAATCATTTATTTAGGTGAATACAGTTACCAAAAATAACCAAGACATAGAAAACATAAAAAGATTGATTTCCATAGAACAGAAGTTTATCAAGTAATTGCCTCACATAAGGCAGAACACCAGACATAGGTGCTTTCTGCTTGTTTGAATGTGTCCTCCTAAAATTCAACTGTTGGAAACTTAATTCCCAAATTCATATATTGATGGCATTTAGAGGTGGGGCCTTTGGGAGATAATAAGGGCAGATGAGATCATGATGTTGGGGGCTCCTGTGATGGGATTCAAGGATTTATAAGAAAAGATGATAAACTTACACTGATAGACCAGTGATTTTCAACCTTCCTAATGTGCCATCCTTTAATACAGTTCCTCCTGTTGTGATGACACCCAACCATATAATTATTTTCATTGCTATTTCATAACTGTAATTTTGCTACTGCTATGAATCATAATGTAAATATCTGATATGCAGGATGTATTTAGGCAACCACTGTGAAAGGGTCATTCTATCCCCAAAGGGGTCATGACCCACAAGTTCAGAACTGCTGTGACAGATTGTAAGAACACCACTCCCTTAATTATTGGGTGTTCCAGACAGGCCTAACCCAAAGTCGAATGGTGGCACCTAACTAGTTCTAAGAAGGAGAGCTGACCACAGTAAAGCTTGGTCAGGGTATTTTTCTGGCCCTTCTCAGTCTCTATTGACATTAGCTGAGGACCAAGGAGAAATGCCCAGACATACCTAATCTGGGCAAAATAGCTCCTAAACAACCAACATGGATGAAGGAGAAACACAGAAAAATACAGCAAATAAATAATCAGTCACCATCCCACCCAGTCTTAGGAGTTAAATTTTTTTTTAATTAAATCATAGCTGTGTACATTAATACCAACATGGGGTACAGTGTGCTGATTTTATATACAATGTAAATACTTTCATCAAACTGGTTAACATAGCCTTCATGTCATTTTCTTAGTTGTTGTGTTAAGACATTTATATTCTACATTTAGAGAGATTCACATGTACCCTTGTAAGCTGAACCATAGGCGTGATCCCACCAATCACCATCTCCCCACACTTCCTTCCCCCTCACCTCCCCCCTCTCTCCACTTTCCCTATATTCTTGGGCTAAAATTGGGTTGTAGCTTTCCTATGAATGCTATAAATTAGTTTTATAGTAGGGCTGAGTTCATTGGATACTTTTTCTTCCATTCTTGAGATACTTTGCTAAGAAGAATATTTTCCAGCTCCATCCATGTAAACATGAAGGAGATAAAGTCTCCATCCTTCTTTAGGGCTGCATAGTATTCCATGGTATACATATACCACAATTTATTGATCCATTCGTGGGTCAAGCTGCACTTCGGCTTCTTCTATGACCTGGCAATTATGAATTGGGCTGCAATAAACATTTTAGTACAAATGTCTTTGTTGTAGTGCAATTTTTGGTCTTCTGGATATATACCTAGTAGAGGAATTGTAGGATCAAATGGCAGCTCTATTTTTAGTTCTCTAAGTGTTCTCTAGACATCTTTCCAAAAGGAACGTATTAGTTTACATTCCCACCAGCAGTGTAGAAGTGTTCCCTTTTCTCCACATCCATGCCAGCATCTCTAGGTTTGGGATTTTATGATATGGGCTAATCTTACTGGTATTAGATAATATCTCAAAGTAGTTATGATTTGCATTTCTCTGATGATTAAGGATGATGAGCATTTTTTCATATATCTGTAGGCCATGTGCCTGTCTTCTTCAGTAAAGTTTCTCTTCAATTTCCTTGCCGACACTCAGATGGGAATCACTTGTTCTTTTCTTGCTAATACATTTGAGTTCTCTGTGGATTCTGGTTATTAAACCTTTGTCAGAGATATAACCAGCAAATATCTTCTCCCATTCTGAGGGCTGTCTGCTTGCTTTTACTTACTGTGTTCTTGGCTGTGCAGAAGCTTTTTAGTTTGATCAGGTCCCAGGAGTGTATTTTTGATGTTTCTTCAAAGGGAGTGTACATTCAAAGTGCTTCACACAACCTTTCATAAAACTGGCCTGGACTCTCAGCTCTTTCCTTGGAGTACTTCATTTACTGGAGCCAAATTGGTAGTTTTCTGTGTCCCTTTCTCAATCTCTGCAACAATGCTGCTCGGTACCGGATCTGCCAATATCTTTGGCACCACTACTCAAGGTCAGGTGGAAAGCACTTTCCCCTCCTGTCCCTGTGGTACTAGCACTGTTGCAACCTGCCCTGTCAACCAAGATGGTGGGTTCAGTACTAGCTGTAGCCAGATATCTATGTATGATGTATGGATACTGCTCAGTGTGACCCCCCCCTTTCCAGTAACTCTGTGCCATACCTCAGACACTAGGAATCTCTATAAACTTCCCTCCAATGGCCATTCAATCCCAAAGGGGGCCATTCCTGCTCACAAAGACTCCTTAGCTTTTTTGGTGTCATAGTCACCTATAAATCCCTTCTTAAAGTGCTTCAACATGGTAGTCAGTGGGATGGACTTCCCTTGCTTGTTCCCCATTTCCACTCAAGGCCTTCCTCCTGAGACACACACTCACAGCATACTCTTTGGCCAGTGTCTTAGTCCCATTTAACAGTTCAATTAGTACAGACAAGGCTGGAATCTAATACAGGTGGGCCATACCCTTTTTTTTTCCTTTGAATTATTTTTCTCTCTCTCTAATTTCTCTCTTTACTAAAGACAAATTACAGTAGAACCAACTCAGTTGCCCAAATAAACTGTACCTTCAGTATACTGGTTATTTTCATAAAGTGCAGTAAGAATTATTATTAGCCATCTAGTCTCTTTGGCCTTGCTGGAAACTTTTATAAGGAATTTTTCAAGCTGGACTTTCTCAAAAGCCTTTCATGAGCCCAGGTTTCATCTGTGCCATTGGATACCTGTATGCATTGGGTAAATTCCTCTTCTCTTGAGGTCCCCAAGCACCTGTGAGCAACCATTGTTACTTACCACAGATCAGGAAAGGTTACTGATGGGTATCTGGCCAGTTTCCAAAGGGTTTTCTTTATTGGCCTTATAAAGTCAACCTTAATTCCTTAACACAGTCTGGACACCTCTGAAAATGCTATTCCAGCCAAAGCCTTGGTAGAATACAGTGCCTTCATCATGTCCTATAAAACAAAACAGATTCTTATTGAACTTGCAAATAACTATACTGTCAGAAATTAGGAATACTTACAAATGGCTTTAAAATTCCAGAGAAATCAAGGAGAGAGAAAAATACATGTTTCAAACTCTGCTCATAAGTACATACGTTCCTTGAAAAGCTACAAATAGCTCAAAAGGCAGAGAATTATTTTCTTGACTTCTGGAAAACAGAACACAGAAAGAACCAATAATACTTCAAACAAAAAGCCATAACAAATTAGCCTAGTTCCACATAACTAATTTCTGTTCTGTTTGAAGTTAGGTTAGCAATACTCATAGACACGTTAACTTTCCAATGAAAGTTCTAAAAATCTGCTTTTAGCCCAAATGTACTCAATTTCCAAAGACATCAGGAATTTGAATTCAAGAGAATTCGTCAGTCTCTCTTAATATTTCTTTTTCTTTTTAGGATAAACTTTGGACTCAGCCAGTTACATAAAAAAACAGTTTCTTCTTTAGATGAATTAAAATTATTACTGACCATGTATGTTAGAACAGACCAATGCTTTACAATATTGGAACATATATATATATAACCATAACCCATACAAAATTAATCACCATTTTATATTTGACAATGTTTCCTATTCATTTTTAGTAAATCAAATAAGTTCAATTTGTTTTTCTATGCCTTTCAGTGGTCTTAATATTTCAAGAAGGCCAAATTTAGAGTTTCAATTTTGGAAGGTTTGTCAAATACCAAAGGCCTAAAATATTGGTTCAAATAAGATTACATGCCAAAAGATTTTAAAGGAAATACATAGTCAACTGGATCACCTGTAAATTTTGAATTTTACAAATTCTCTTTTATGAGCTTCACTTAACCTGCCCAGACAATCTACAAACATTCTAAACCTTCTTTAACTTTGCCCTGCCTTTCACTTTCTTAGACAACCATTCTTTTTCAGGACAAAATTTATCACACAAGATTTTTTTCTTTATACTATGCCATTCTTCCTTATGTCTAATTTCTCTCACGCTCAAAAACTCACTTCCTACAAAACAGAATCTCAGTTCACTATGAAGTCACCCATTCACTCGGCCAAACTGATAATTAGAAGTTTGAAAAGCCAGAATCTTATCCTTTGACAATGACTCAGTTTTCTCCCAAATTTAAACTACCAAGTTATTACATTTTATAAATGAGAGACATTTTATGAGATATAACATTGATACAGGATTTTCCCACTCAGGGCTGGACAGGGAACCCCCATTTTTCAGGATCAGGTGAGCTCAGATATCAGACTCTCATTACCAGGAACAAAGCAGCCTGAAACCTTTTTGATGATTCCTAGAAAACACACACCCTAATCCTCTCCCCTGGCAAAAATCCCAGCAAATACCTAATAACCTTTTCCAAGGTGAGGGCTGCATTCATTCATTTGCTAGAACACCCAATTAGTTTGTAAAGATATTTTTCCATCTACCAAATCCTGGCCAAAACATCTCTCAGGGCCAATTATTTACCCCTAGACAAAGGATTCATGCAGGAAACCTCCAACCTGGGCCTCCTCTCCCCTTCCAGAGGCTGTTCACCCTGGAGACCTGTTGCTGATATGGATACAGCTCCATTTCCCCATAAGATTTACACTCTCCCCGAAATTTTCAAGGGCCATCCAGAGCTCACTGGACTGCCCAAACCACAACACTTTCCAAGGCATGTCTCCTCTGCCAATAGCTCTGGCATGCTTTCTGCATGCCCCTCAGTCCAACAAAATCCCATATTATCACTGATCTGTGGCCCGTGGTTTCAAGTCTCAAATTCCTAAGACTAAAGACTCACTGAAGAAATTCCAGTAACAAAACTGCAAAATCCTTTCTAATGTCTTTTCATTTTCCCCCCCCCGAGAAGGGCATGGCCATGTGGCCACCACTAAAGACAGAAAGAGGAAAAACTGGAACTTCCAGTTTCTTTCAGAATAGCCAGGGGGCAAAGTTGGAGCAGGGAAGAAGGGCACACTCACACATTTGTTTCACCCCATGAATGGGGGGAGGGGACGAAACCCCACCTATTGTTACCCATCTCAGTCATTCTCCAAGGACTCACATACACACAATCCCAACACATTTCTTAGCCTGGGCAGCCTTAATTTCCCGCTCCAGCTGCCACTTAGCCATAGGAGGCAAACCAGCACTCCCCTAGGCCCTGTGATGGGAGATCTGACTCCACTCTCAGAGGTCTCTCAGTCACACCATATCCACACATTTTCACACACTTCTCAACAGACCTTCTGGCAATCTAATGCCCAAAGGGTTGATCAGACTCCCTCTTCCACTAAAACTGTAGTGGGCCCCAAATGGATCCTACCTTGCCTTAGACATCTCCCTGTGTAGGTATCTGTTCCTGCATGCCAGTTCCTCCTGGTGTTTGACTCCTTGAAGACCTGTCTACCGGGTCCTTTCTCAGCCCAGTCAAGACATCCACACAGGGAAGCCTAACTGCCTCCCTGGTGTGCTCAGTGGTTCACATCAACCAGGCCAATCAGGGTCCCCCACGTGGGTGTCCAGAGGATTGGCAGCAACTACTAGGTGCATGTTCTCTCCAAGGGTGATCTCGCGTCCTGGTCAGCGAACCAAAAATGTTGTAGGAAGACAAGGCCCAATGGAGAGAAAGACTACCCAAATACCATGTTTATAAGAGGAAGGGCTTTATTCATCATCCGGGAGCTTATAGCATAGAAGATTTCCAAATGGCCTCACTCTCCTACTGGCTTGGTCTTTCCCTTTTCATTGACAACCAAAAAGTTCCACTCCGCAAATACCCTTCTCGTTGGCCAGTTTGAATCAAGCAGGAGATGCTAGTCTAGCCCCTACAGAACCACAGGATTTCACAGAACTTGGAAATTTCCAGGTTCTAGGAAGTCAAGCCCACAAATTCCCAAGAGCTGAGTCACCATAGAGAGGACCCTGCAGATGCATCCCTGCGGTCTCCTTGAGAAGACCTGTTCTCCCAGATCTTGCCCCTCTCAGGTATCTGTTCTCAAATACAGAACAGTTTCAAAAGTCTTCTAACATTCCCTTCAACTCCTTTCTGGAGCCAAGGGGAATTAGAAAGTTTGTTACCCAACAGCCTCTTGCCTGTGATCTGGAGGTCAGCAGCCACACTATGCACATTTACCAGCTAATGGGCATCAATATTATTAGTCTTCATTATTAAAACTATAGAGAAAAGCAGGATAGAGGTAAGTGGTCCCACTGCTTACCATAGATCTTCAATCCTGGAAGAGCCTGCAAATATGATATCAGAATTTTGCTCTTCAGTAGGTCTTTGGTCTTGGGAATTCGAAGAATGAACCCACAGACCACAGATCAATGGTAACATAGGACTTTTATTAGAAGTTAGAAAGGAATATAGAAAAAGTAAAAAGCACCAGAATTTCTGGAAAGGGAAAAGAACTGAAGAACTCTCCCAGGAGTCTCCACGTGGACTCTTTGTCTAGACCTCTTAGGTCTAGAGGATTGCCTCTGTCTGGCAGTTGGTAGGTGGAAATGAGTGCATTAACTAACGAATGAATGTAGTTATTATGTCCTTTACAGTTTTTGTCCCTGAGAAGGGACTAGGGTGTGTGGTCTTACCCAAAGTGGAGCCACTCAAGAAAACCATCAAAGGAAGGCAGTTTGCTTATGTCTGGAAATGGGGTCTGATCTCTGAGCTCTGGGCCTAGAGAATGGAGGACTCCCTGTCTAGCCATGAGTGGTGGAATTCTGGGTATTAACAGGTAAACAATTTCAACCTTCTTTTTTTTTTTCTTTTTTTTAATGTATTGCTGGGAAGTTTTAAAGCGATAGTAAGCTTATTCTTTGGCACAGATTTCCCACTAGTTTTGGGGCATACTTCTTATGCCACCCAATTGGCAGCCAGGACTCTTCTTTTTTGTTTTTTCTGGGAAGTGAGATAGCTAAAAAATGGAGTAATTGTAAACAACAGCAGGTCAAACAGTGATATGGGTAGGGGGCTGACCAGAGTGTCCAAGCTTTTCTGTTTTCACCTGCCAGTCCTGACCATAGAGGAAGTGATTAAAGGAATCTTTGGGGGAGCAGCCCACACAGAAGGTTGGCTATTTGAGCTTACAGAGGGTTGGAGACATTCCTGACAAACCTGATTTTATATTTATTACTCTTATTTGTAGAGAAAAATATCTTTAAAATGCATTAATAAATAAGGCAGTGGAGTATTTGCCTTAGAAGAGGAAGAACTTATTTTAGAATGCATTTGTGAAGCACAGACAGGCATAAAAAGGCAACAACCCTACAATGAACCAACAAAAACTAAACTGATCACTAGAAAAATTAGCCAGATTAACCAGAGGGACTTAAACCAGGGACCAAGACCAGTAGGACTAAAGGGCTGGAAGGACAGTTTAAATGGAGAGAACAGGTACAGAGCCAAGCTGGGGGTGTTATTAAGGAAACTGATTTTCCGGTGTGACTGCTATACAAACCTATCAGCAGAAGAAAGGATCAGAGAAACCTGTAGGGGGGGCAGCCCACACCAAAGGCTAGCAATAAAACAGAAGCATAAACTATAATGATGAGCAGAGCAGAATTACAAACTATAATGCTGAATAGAACAGAAGCACAAACCATATGTTAAATAGAAAAACAACATAGAATACTAATGAACAAAAGTATATAAATCTAAACTGTGCATTTGAGGCTGAGGCTCCCCACTGGCATCCCAAGAGTTTCTACAGTCAGATGTTGACACACATCTCTTGGTACCCTGGACTAGCTGATAGCTTGGCAACCTGGGTTCCTGCTTCTGACAGACAGGCCAATAGCCTGGGAGTCCAAGCTTCCTGTCTTAAGGTTTACAGGATTAACTTTAGGCAAAACTCTTGAGGTTAGAAATCAAAGTCCCTTTTCACCTGCCCTCTGCACCCCAGCTTCTCTGAGGCCCAAGGCCAAAGCACTGTCTCAGTGGCAGTAACATTTTATTGTCTGTGACAGGGCCGAGGTTCCCACCCATATTCTGGTGTTTGTAGAGACAGGTCACTCTACGAACACACACTTCTGAGAGCCTCTCACAGGCCAATAGCTGGCAACCCAGGATTCCTGTTCAAGGCTCCTGTCCCTTTGGCCTTCCCTCCGAGGTCCCTAAAGGCCCTACACAATTCACAACAAATGAATACAACAAACTGTTATATATTTCGATGACAGTCTACAACAACAAATAAGCAGAACAAGAAATGAACACAATAGTTACACTAAATGTCTGCGAATACTAGCCAAAAAGATATTTAAATGGCTTACCTCTAGAAGTGGACTCAGGTGAATTTAGGGGTGATCGCCAGCTGATCTTCTGATGACTCTGGGTCCTCCAGGGACCCTGGAATGTTTCCAGGGGGCGCCTCCCCTCAGAGGGACCAGAACCTGTCTTAGGGGCTATCAGAAGATTGGCAGTGCCAGGGTCTGGAAGATCTCACTGGGGTCTCAAAAGGTTTTGCCCAATTCCACAAAGACCACACTGCCAAGGAGGTCAAATTTACAGCAGAGCCCTTTTATTGAAGGGCCAGCCAGCAACTGCCTCAGTGTCCCAACATGGGGTTTCTGAGAGCAACCCCAAGTGCTTAAGGAGTTGGATTTTTTAAAGCTTGGCCTGCATCCTGGTTGGCATTTAGGCTGTCCAGGTGCATTCAGGTGTGGGTAGCAACTAAATGTACAGAAGCAAAATTTTGTGGTTTGTTAGCCTTACATCATACATCTTTGTTTTAATATTTTCCCATATATCTTAGTTTCAGTACTTTTCTTTTTCTTCCTTCTTTTTTGAGACAGACTCTCACTCTACCAGGTCACCCTTGGTAGAGTGCCATAGTGTCACAGCTCACAGCAAACTCCAACTCTTGGGATTAAGAGATTCTCTTGCCTAAGTCTCCCAAGTAGCTGGGACTACAGGCACCCATCACAACGCCTGGCTATTATTATTATTATTTTTTACAGTTGTCATTGTTGTTTAGCTGGCCTGGGCTAGGATCAAAATTGCCAGCCTCAGTCCAGGTTCAAACCTGCAAATCACTATGCTATGGGCGCTGAGCCAGTTTCAGTGCTTTTCCTTCATATAGCTTTCTCTCAGTATTCTCTCCACCTGGTATTTTACAGGCGAAATAGCCTATATACTTGTGCTTTTTTTGCCTCAGAGAGTGAGCAGGAATAAAAGTCATACTTTTCTATAATCGAAGACACGCTGATGTAGAACTCCCACTATGGCCTTTGCCCTAGCTAGAGAAGTATGACGTTCCACTGTACTGAGCAGGGCCAGGGGGGCTGGTGCAAATAGACACATCTTCAGCATACTTTTGGAACCTCTGGATTGTGGATTGACAAAATCAAATTACTGCCTCCAGATGGCTTAAGGCTTCAAAGAATAGACAAACAATCAGACTCTCAAAGAAGAAGCTGAAGGGTGTAGCACCCAGGTTGTGAAACCTGCTGTGAGACATTCTAGTAAGTTCTTGCAGGTGATAATTGGGAGTTATTTATTCTTCCTGGTAGGCCTAGTGGCCCTAGGCTAAGACAGAAAGGTGTCAAGCCTAGGCTATAAAGGGAAAATGCCAGTTAACTCCTGGCAAATTTCTGAACTGCAAGCTTTCAAAAAAAAAAAAAGAAAGAAAGAAAGAAAGAAAAAGAAAAAATAATAATTCTAGTGCACTCCCCAGATAGATGGGAAAGTACTAATTAATTTCCTGCTTCTCCTTTACTTCAAATGTCTTGTTTGGCTAACTCCCTGGGAAACAGACCAGGAGGTACCAACTGTTCCCAGACTGAGTTTTAAATAATACCAGGTGGGGAAAGTACTGAAATTACATGTATGAGGGAAAATATTAAAACAAAAATCTATGATTAACTAACCACAAAATTCTGCTTCTGTACAATGCTTGCTACCCTACCTGGATGCACTTGGACAGCCTGGGTACCAACCAGAGCAAGCCTTAAAAACTGTACCCTTTAAACACTCAGGGCTGCTCTCAGAAACCCTATGTTGGGACCATGAGGCAGTTGCTGGCTGTCTCTCCAATAAAAGGACTCCTCTTTAAATTTAACTTGTTTAGCAGTGTGGTCTTTGTGGATAGTTCCTGAGCACAACATTCCAAGTTCATTCCAATGTATTTGTGCTGTTCACAGCTGCATCACCTGGCTCAGTGCACACGGCAGTCAAAGTTGAGCTTTTTGTGTTATGAGGTATCTTTTACACTTCATCTTAGCCAAAAGGCTGAGAATCTATTGTGTGGTATGTTTTAAAAGGATGACAGACTCAGTTCACGCCCAATGAAGTCAAAAGTTAAAACAAAGAATTCAAAGTTGGAGAGTTTTCAAGGGAAAAGAGGAATTGGCCAGCAGTTTTGATGACTTTAGGGTCAGGAAATTTGGGAGCTGATTTGTTGACCTTTGCCAGCAATGGCTAAATACTGGAGGGGGAACAGAGAGTGGAGTTGAGAAAAAAAAAAAAAAGGAAAGAAAAGCAAGGAAGCGAAATGATCTGGTCAAAATGGTTTTGGAAGCGGCTTAAAGGAGGGACCAGGAAGGTCGCCACCTAGTGTTCATTCAAGGTACTGAGAAAAAAATAAAATACAGCTGCTCTGAACATTGAAGTACAGGGAAGAAAAAAAAAGGCCAAAGAAATTAGTTTAGGTTCAACCTAATTTTCGTTTGTTCTTTCTTCTCAGTCTTCAACATGCTCCAACACTTCCAGCTCCCCAAATATTCCCTCAATGGCACCAAAGCACCCAGTCCTGCCTGAAAGGACTAGCTGAGGTCCTCCGGTAGACGTCTCCATTCATGGCTCAGTATGAACACGACCTTCCATGTGCCCAAGTCTATTCCTTGTGTTTTTCCTTCATTTTGTTTGCTCAGGTATGATCTATCCTGGATTTAAGGGAGAAAGCGAATTTATCTGGGGCTCTTTGCTCCTCCATGTTGACCATTATCTTGCCCCATTAAAAAACTGATTTTCTTCCCTCTTTCAGAAGAGGAGGGGGAGGGGAAGGAAAGAGATATGTGAGGTGAAGGAAGGGTAATCGTTGGACCTCACCTATGGTGCATATTTGAAGGGTACATGCAAATCTATTCAGAGTAGGGTATAAATGTCTTAACACAACAATTAAGTACGTGAGGTGAAAGTTATGTTAACCAGTTTGATGTAAGCATTTCAAATTGTATATAAAATCAGCACATTGTATCCCATAAATGCATTAATGTACACAGTTATGATTTAATTAAAAATTTTTTTGTAAAAAGCTTATTTTCACCTGGCTTAAGTCCCTCTTGTTTTTTTCTTCTTCTTAGAGTTTGACCTTCGGTAAATGAGTTAATTTCTCTGTGTTTCAGTACTCATCTATAGAATAATACATAGCCCTGGAGGCCTCTAGGAGATTAAAATAAAATAATATATGGGAAAAGCCATTCTTTATTTATTTGTTTATTTATTTATTTACTTTTTTGAGACAGAGTCTTACTCTGTCTCCCTCAGTAGAGTGCCATGGGTTCATAGCAACCTCAAACTCTTGGACTTAAGCGATTCTCTTGCCTCATCCTCCCATGTAGCTGGGACTATAGGCACCAGCCACTTTGTCTGCCTATTTTTTGATTGCAGTCATCATTGCTGTTTTAGCAGGCCTGGGTTGGGCTTCAACATGCCAGGTTCCACGTATGTGATTGGCGCCCTACTCACTGCAGTATGGGAGCCGAGCCCAAAAGCCTTTCCTCTGAATGCAGATGAATTAATATAAAACAACTCTTAAACAGGTGTGGTGTTTCCCACACCTGGAATACAGAAATCCTTCCAAGTCTTACTGCTTTCTTGCATAGATTTAGGAAAGTACCAAGTCTTAGGGTTGCAAAGAAAGCAGAAAGACCTGCAGTTTCCTCATTTATGAAATTGAGGTTTTGGCCATCCCACAGCACTGTTTTAAGAATCGAATGAATTAGAAAATGATCTAAGGTGCACAAAACATTATTAGTCTTCTGTCTCCTTATTCCATCTTAATCTCTGGTCTCTCCTGCCTCCCATCTCAAAATTCCTTAATCAATGATTTATCAAGTCATGTGAATGATCTGAGAGCCTCACAAAGCTTCTGGCCTCATAGAGTGAGTAGTCTCCAACTCAAGAAGAAGAATGATGACAAACATGAGGTTCAAGGTCAGACTATCACAGTTGGAGGCTCATTCTGTGGTCAAACATTTCTGCTTCCAGTGTCTTCTAGTTTACATAGAAATAAAATAGTACTACTTCATAATAGGGATTAAATAGGAAACTAGCTTGCAGTAGTGCTCAATGAATTAACCAAGTCACGTCTGGGTGCCCATAACTCAGT
>CAUYQV010117754.1:0-20130 GCA_963574575.1 Galagoides demidoff
GCCCCATATACCAAGGGTGGTGGGTTCAAACCCAGCCCCAGCCAAACTGCAACAAAAAAATAGCCAGGCATTGTGGCAGGTGCAAGAGAATCACCTAAGTCTAGGAGTTGAAGGTTGCTGTGAGCTGTGATGTCACTGCACTCTAACGAGGGTAATAAAGTGAGACTCTGTCTCTAAAAAATATATATAGTGAAATGGCAAATTATGTATATTTTACCATAATAATAAGAAATGGGGGCTCAGCATCTATAGCACAGTGGTTACAGTGCCAGCCACATACACAGAGGCTGGCAGGTTCAAACCTGGCCTGAGCCAGGTAAACAACAATGATAACAGCAACAACAACAACAAAATAGCCAGGCGTTGTGGTGGGTGCCTGTAGTCCCAGCTACTTGGAAGGCTGAGGCAAGAGAATTTCTTAAGCCCAAGAGTTTGAGGTTGCTGTGAGCTGTGATGTCACAGCACTCTACTGAGGGCAACCTAGTGAGACTTTGTCTCAAAAAAAAAAAGAATAAAAAACAAATGGGGAAAAAACTCTTATACTTATCTGACTACCTTTACTACTCTATCTCTTCCTCCCAAATTCTAGTCACTATCCTCCCTGACCATCTAACCTCTCCCTGCTTCTGTTCTCACCATTTTCAACACAAAAGCCACAGTGATCTTTTAAAATGTGAATCATGACTGGTGCAGTGGCTCACACCTGTAATCCTAGCACTCTGGGAAGCTGAGAAGGGTGAATCCCTTGAGCCCAGGAGTTTGAGACCAGCCTGAGTCTGAGTGAGACCCCATCTCTACCAAAAATAGAAAAACTAGCCAGGTGTGGCAGGCACCTGTAGTCGCAGCTACTCGGGAGACTGAGGCAAGTGGATCATTTAAGCCCAGCAGTTTGCGGTTGCTCTGAGCTGTGACACCATGGAACTCTAACATGGGACAACAAGGTGAGACTGTGTCTCAAAAAAAAAAAAAAATGTGGGCTGGGAGAAGTGGCTCACACCTATAATTGTAGCACTCTGGGAGGCTAAAGCGAGTGGATTGCCTGAGCTCACAGGTTCAAGACCAGCCGGAGCCAGAGAGAGACCTCATTTATAAAAATAGTCTGGCGTTGTGGCAGAACCCTGTAGTCCCAGCTACTTGGGAGGCTGAAGCAAGAGAATCACTTGAGCCCAACAGTTTGAGGTCGCTGTGAGCTGAGATGCCATGGTACTCTATCAGGAGCAACAAAGTGAAACTCTGTCTCAAAAAAAAAAAAAAAGTGAATCATTCTAACACTCTTCAATGACTTCCAATCATCCTAAAAACAAAATCTGAACTCATTAGCATGGCCCAGAAGGGCCTAGGAGACTTATCTGCTTGATGCCTCCCTGATCATCTCCTATTACTCACTCTCCACTCCTCCAGGCCACCTGCACCAGTCCCTTGTTACTCATACACGCCCACCGTTTTCAAACTCAAGGCCTTTACACTTACTCTTCCCTCCATCTGGAAGGCTCTTCTGATCGTCACAAGGTTTGTTTTTTTCACCTCGTTTAGGTGTCTGCTTCCCTGTTCTTTAGTCTTTAGAGAAGTCTTCCCTGATTACTTTATCTAAAATAGAGGCTCTCCCATCATTCTGTGTCAAGCTGCTTTATTTTTTGTTTGAGAACTTAGAATCACCTGAAATTAAGTTATACATTTGTTTACTCATATGTCATCTGGTTATCCCACCCCAGGAATGGGAGTTCCACAAGGCCAGGGTCTTGGTCATATTCATTGCTGTACTTCCAGAGATTAGTTGGAATGGACATTTATTAAATAAAGTAAAAATTAAATTTTAGGGTTTTTCTTTTTTTTTGCAGTTTTTGGCCGGGCTGGGTTTGAACCTGCTACCTTCGGTATATGGGGCTGGCACCCTACTCCTTTGAGCCACAAGTGCTGCCAGGGTTTTGATTTTTTCTTTTTTTTTTTTTTCAGACAGAGGCTTACTCTGTCACCCTGGCTAGCATGCAGTGGGTCATCCTAGTTCAGAGCAACCTCGAACTCCTAGGCTTAAGTGATTCTCCTGCCTCAGTCTCCTATATGCCACCATGTCTGGCTATTTTTTTTTTTTTGAGACAAGAGTCTCACTTTGTTGCCCCAGTAAAGTACTGTGGCACCATAGCTCACAGCAATCTCAAACTCTTGGGCTTAAGAGATTCTCTTGCCTCAGCCTCCCAAGTAGCTAAGAGTGCCCACCACAATGCCCAGCTATTATTAGAGAGAGGGTCTCCCTCTGGCTCAGTCTGGTCTCGAACCTGTGAACTCAGGGCAATCTACTCACCTCACCTCAGCCTCCCAGAGTGCTAGGATTATAGGTGTGAGCCACCTTGCCTGGCCCTGTGGCTATTTTTTTTAAATTTCTTGGTAGAGACTGGGTCTCACTCTTACTCAGGTTGGTCTCAAATTCCTGACCTACTCCCACCTCAAGTCTCCCAGAGTGCTAAGATTACAGGTGTCAGCTAGCATTCCTGGCCTAGTTTTTTTTCCTTTGACAGGGTTTCATTCTGTCACTCAGGCTGTAGTGTAGTGGCATGATCATAGTTTGCTATAACCTTGAACTCCTGGACTCAATGATCCTCCCACCTCAGCCTCCCAAGTATTTAGGACTACAGGTAGGTGCCAGCTATTTTATAATTATTACTATTAATTTGTAGAGATAGGTTCTTGCTATGTTGCTCAGGCTGGTCTCAAAGTCTTGGCCTCAACTGATCCTCCTACCTGAGCCTCCCAAAGTACTGGGATTACAGGCATGAGCCACTGCGCCTGGCCTTTGTTTTAAGAAATATTTTATTTCTGAGTTTGTGGACTGCAAATATATACCTGCAACAGAAGTCAGTTATATTTTTTATCAGTTCCTCTCCTTCACCCTGGACTTATGCCATCTTACTTAACATGAAGATTTTCTGGAGATTGTGGATACGAAGTCAAGCAGTGAGACTCTGGAAGAGCTGGTCCAGTTGAAGCTAAGTGTTCCTTCTCTGAACTTCTATGATACCCCAAGCAGAGCGTAATGTATTCATCCAACATGCTGTCAGTGGGTAGTTCTTTCTTTCTTTTTTTTTGCAGTTTTTGGCCGGGGCATGGGTTTGAACCCGCTACCTCCAGCATATGGGGCCAGTACCATACTCCTTTGAGCCATATGCACTGCCCTCTTTTTTTTTTTTTTTGAGATAGAGCCTCAAGCTATTGCCCTGGGTAGAGTGCTGTGACATCACAGCTCACAGTAACCCCCAACTCCTGGGCTTAAGTGATTCTCTTGCCTCAGCCTCCCAAGTAGCTGGGACTACAGGTGCCTGCCACAATGCCCAGCCATTTTTTGGTTGTAGTTGTCATTGCTGTTTGGCAGGCCTGGGCTGGATTCAAACCCACCAGCTCTGGTGTATGTGGTGGGCGTCTTAGCCACTTGAGCTACAGGTGCTGAGCCTGGATAGTTATTTCTTTCTTTTGACTTTTCTTTTGCAACTATGAATAATACTGCTAGAAATACTCTCTTTTCTCACTGCTCCTTCGGGCACACCCAATTGCTGCTGCCAAAGACACACGGAGGAGGAAAACTCGGCAAGGGGAAAGGGGCAAGTTTTTACAGGGTAGACTTCAGGACAGTTCAGGAAACATCCTCACTTTAGTCTCTCAGAAGCTAATGACACTATGTTCTTCTCTAGGCTTCAGTGAAACTCTCTGTCTTCTCTGAACTGTCTTGCAGGCATCTCCTCCTGCCAGACTGGACCTCTGTTGGCTGGAGTTCCTCCTGACTCATGAAGAGGCACTACCTTCTTCTCATTCTAGGCTTCCAAGGTCATATCCCAGTGGTTCTCAACCTTCCTAATGCCATGGCCCTTTAATACAGTTCTGGTGAGTTGCAACCCCAGGTTGAGAACTGCTGTCATATCCAATCTCAGGGCATTAAATACCACACATCTACTGGTATTCCCCACAAAACTCTATCTTATCCCAGACCTCTCCTCTAAGAGATATATAAAACAGAGCCTGCTACCAACATGTTGTCAGCTCCTGGATGTCCTAGGCATTCAGAACTTAACAGAACAAAACTTTGTCACTGAAATCTGTCCTTCTAATCTTGCCCTTTGCTGGAAATGATACCACCATCCACACAGCTGGGTACACTGACCGCAATTGCTTCCTGTCCCTCACTACCTCTCAAATCTAATCCATTCCTAAATCCTCTTGCCTCTGCCCCTGAAATATATCTTGAATCTGTGCACTTTTCTCCACTGTTACCTTTTAACCATCACTTCTCACCTAGATGACTATAACGGCCTCCTTAATAATTTCTCTGTCTTAGCTTCAGTCTTAGGCAGTCTATTCTCCAAGCAGCCAGACAAATTTTTTTTTCCTCTTCACTCTGTTTATTGTATTCTTTGATGCATAGTAGTTTTAAATTATGATGTAGTTCAATTTGTCTATTTTTACAATTTACTGCCTTTTTTTGGTGCACAATCAGTATTTTTTAATTGCTGGATGTTTTTGTTAATATTTTGTTAAGAAATATTGTATACCTGTATTCATGAGTGAGATTGGCCTGTAATTTTCCTTCCTTATTCTTTTTTTTGAGACAGACCCTCAAGCTGTCCCCCTGGGTAGAGTGCCATGGCATCACAGCTCATAGCAACCTCCAACTCCTGGGCTCAAGCGAGTCTCCTGCCTCCGCCTCCCAAGTAGCTGGGACCACAGACGCCCGCCACAGCGCCCGGCCATTTTTTGGTTGCAGCCATCATTGTTGTTTGGCAGGCCCGGGCTGGGGATTCGAACCCGCCACCTTAGGTGTACGTGGCTGGCGCCTTAGCCGATTGAGCCATAGGCGCCGAGCCTAATTTTCCTTTCTTATACTTCCCTTTCTGTTTTATTTTTTTTTTTTTACATATACATGTGTTTATTAGGTTTCAACTTTTTGCCTTTACAAAATTTAAAAGGCTTAAAATATAATAACAACATTTAAGATAAGGACTGGAAGCAAAAACCTCGTAAAGAACAAATAAAGAGAAATACATTAAGAAACAAATCTTTTTGTTTTCTTACAGTCTTACTCTGTTGTCTTTGGTAGACTGCTGTGGCATCATAGCTCAGAGCAATTTCAAACCTTTGGCTCAAGAGATCCTCTTGCCTCAGCCTCCGGAGTAGCTGGGACTACAGGCACCCACCGCAGTGCCTGCTAATTTTTCTATTTTTTAGTAGAGACTGGGGTCTTGCTCTTGCTCAGGCTGCTGTTGAACTCCTGAGCTCAAGTGACTCACCCACCTCAGCCTCCCGGAGTGCTAGGATTACAGGGGTGAGCCACCACCAATCCTGGCCTCGCAGCCAGACAAACCTTTTAAAAATATCAATCCAATCGCGTTACTTGCCTGTTTAAAAACTGCCAGTGGCTTATTTCCCATTGTATTTTGCAACATATCTGTATCCATATCAGGGTTTAAATGGCCACTTCTATCCCTGCCAACATCTCCAATTGCCGACTGTCTCACTAAACCCTAGCTAGACCAGCTTCTTTGTTTTTTTCTCTTCTTTTCCTTTCCCCTTTCAGTGACAGGGTCTCATTCTGTCACCCAGGTTGGAGAGCAGTGGCCTGATCATAGCTTACTGCAGCATTGAACTCCTGTGCTCAAGCAATCCTTCTGCCTCAGCCTCCAGAGTTGCTGAGATTAACAGGTGCATACTACCACATTTAGCTAATTTAAAATATATATTTGTAGAGAGGCTGGGTGCGGTGGCTCACACCTGTACACCTAGCACTCTGAGAAACTGAGGCAGGAGGATGGCTTGAATCCATGAGTTGGAGGTTGTGGTGAGTTAGGCCGATGCCAATGACACTCTAGCCTGTAGTGACAGAGTGAGATTCTGTCAAAAAAAAATCCCCAAACCAAAAAACCCACCCCCACATTTTGAAGTGAAACTCATATCACATAAAATTAACCATTTTAAAGTGAACAATTAAATGGCAGTTAGTGCATTCACAATGTTGTACAACCATCACCTCTATCTAGTTCCAAAACACTCTCATTACCCATTAAACAATTTCCTCACATTTTCCTCCACGTACAGTTTTTGATGCTCACAAGTGCCCAATTGTACGATTGAAGAAAATGAGGTTCTGAGCAGTTCAGTGATAGGTCCAATGTACAACCTTTGTTTTCTGAATCTATTCAAGTCTTTGAAGGAACACACTTGGACAGATTTGGTATTCAAAGAAGAGTAAATTTTGTCGGAGCAGGAAAATAGGAACAGTTAAGTGCATCTTCAATTGTAAAAAGCATGCATTGAGGTAAAACTGCAATTAGTACCGTACAGGCAGAGCCAAAAGTAATTTAGACTCAAGAGCAGATACAGGGCAGGACTTGGAAAGGTCAGCACCGCAGGAAGCTTTGCCAACGCCTCAAGAACAGGAAGTCTGTCATTCCTTGGGCAGCCCTGGTACCCAAGTGGGAGGCAAAGAGTGGCAGAGGGGCAGGAAAGGCGTGGCTTCCCTTCCCCTCCGTGCCAGGTCGGGCCAGGAAAGCCCAGGTGATTGTTTGCCAAATTTGGGGAACAACGGGAGAAAACCGTAGTAAGCAGGCTTAGGCCAACTGCATTCCACTAAGGGGGCCTCTAGGCCACGGGGGCTCCTGAATATCCGTCTTATGCCTCCTGGTCATCTCTCTAGTATCTACCCCTCTTCGACAAAATAGGTGTGCTGTCTTGGGGCTCCTCTTTTCTCTCGAGGTTAATGACCCTAGAACCCTCTTTTTTAGAGGGCAGAGAGGGCACCCTTCTAAGTTGCCCCTCATAGTATCCTCTTCTTCCTTGAATGGGAGGGCTGGGCGGGACCCTCCCGACTCTGACGATGGAGGGCTTCTTTCACATACTCCCCACCTTCTCCGGGCTTTGGGCGGTGGCCTAGATCTAGTTCAACAAGGCACTGCCCCGGGTCTAACGCGGCCCTGATGCTCCCGAAGGGCAGCTCCATGGAAACCAAAACATCACAACTCAACAGAGGTATCGCGAGAAGCGCGATTGCGCCCGCAACCGGGTGGAGGAGGAGCGAGGGCTAGAACGCAGAAAGACGTGGGAGGAGCCTGGGCGCTTCCGAGGTCCCAGTCGGAAGACGGTCCCTCCAGGCAGCACCCCCGCGTGACTGCGTTTTACATAATCGCGGCCTCGCGCGTCATAGTGGCGTCCTCCAGTTTACACCGAATCCGAATCGCTGAGAACTCCGTGTTCCGCCTCTTCCTACTTGATCGATGTCGAATTGAACCAGTGAACAGGCGTCCAGCACCGCCGCGCCCGCCCCTACCCGCCCGGGTCCGCCCCAGCCCGCCAGCGCCCGCCCTCCCGCCTGCCGCAACCCGCAGCCTGCCGCCGCCAGGTTGTGCCTCAGACTGTCAGAAAAAGCCGCGGGCCGGCCGGCTGGGTGGTGAGCACGGCCCGGGCCGGACATGGCGGCGCTCTACGCCTGCACCAAGTGCCACCAGCGCTTCCCCTTCGAGGCGCTGTCTCAGGGGCAGCAGCTGTGCAAGGTGCGCGGGCTGGGGCGGCGGCCGGGAACTGGGAACGCAGGAGGCGCGGCCCGGAGCTCTCGGTTCTGCGGGGACGCCGGCTGGGTCCACAGGCAGGGCGTGGCAGGCCCGCCTAGCTAGGGAGCCGCACCCACCCCGCTGGGGGCCGGCAGGGCACGTGGGAAAGTCCAGCGCCGCGTCCAGGCCCCCGCGGCCGGCGTGTCCGGGTGCTTAGCAACCGCGGGGGATTGTTCTCGGACCCCACGAGGTCGGGGGAGGGGACAACGGGTCTCCTGCTTGCCCCAGACCATCCGCCCCGGGGATCCCTTTTTTGCTGTCTTCCCTGCGGCAGCAGTCTCCCTGGTTACAGACTGCGATTACCGACCTTCTGCCCCGCCTGGAACTGAACTCCAGAGTTGGGTCCTCCCTGGGAGCAGTACCTCGAACTCTGGCACCTCACGGGCACTTTTCAGCCAGTCTCAGAATCGGAGATGGCAACGTTTTATTTTTTAAAAACCCCACAATCAGGCGCACGAATCAGAAGGATGTCTTTTCAGCATCCAGTTGCTGGCCTTCGATCCTCAACCTTAACCAGCTGCTAATCAGTTTTTTTGCCCCTGAAGGTCCAACTCTTGGTTTTAAGTTGCTTCATTCCACTTTGCCTATTTAATTGAAAAGAGGTGCTGTGAAGGGACAGTTAACAAGTCACTAAGCTAGCTGAAGAGTGATATGGAGATATGCCCAGATAATTCAGAGTTTGTGTCTCTGATTTGGATAACTCAGAATTGTCACGTCCCTGTTGCCTCAGATGGCCATGACTTTCCTTTTGCCACTATTTACCAGGTCTGAGAGAACACAAGTGCTGAGTGCCCTTTTGGTCTCAAAAAAACCTAAAACGAACCACATATATGTAGAGTGTGTATGTGATTTTAAAAGAGTTTTGTGTACACATAAATAATGATTTTAATTCAGCCCTCTGATTTCATGAGTAAGCCTGCTCAAAATCACACAGTGGCGGAAAAACCAGGCCTAGAATTCAGAGCTTCTGATTTCCAGTCTGGGGTTTATTCATGCATATGTTTATTTTGCAATTTATGACTACTTCCATGTAAATTCTTATTTAACTCCCACATCAACAGTATACAGGGCAGTATTACAGAGGAAAATAAGGCTTAGAACGTTTAAGTGACTCAAGCATAGTAGCTACGCTAGGAATAGTACCCAGGTCTTCTGCCTCCTACTGAAGGCTGTTTCCATTTGTGACTGCCTTTTAAAATTATATCCTCATTTCATTTCAGGAATGTCGGATTGCACACCCTGTTGTGAAGTGCACCTACTGCAGGACTGAGTACCAGCAGGAGAGGTAGAGTTTCCTTGAGCATGAAAGATGTTAATAGGCTATTCCTCTTAAAGTCTGTAATTGATTGCATTTTATGTACACATTTGTAATCAGTTACACTAGACACAGATTCTGCATTATACACAGATTCTGCAACTTGTGAATATTTAAGTCTGTAGTTCATCTCGAGTTAATTTGTTTGTGGAGTGAGATAAAGTTATTTAGACCCTTGATCATTTTATATTGTGGTTATAATCCTTTTGACACAAGAAATCAGTCCCACCATATGAAATCAAGTGTCATCTGGGGAAAAAGAAACCCATCTCACAACAGTAAAATATGAACCTCATGTTCCAATATGTAAATATACAGACTTTAAAGAAATTACGAGCCCAAGTAGAACTGTAATAATCCTGGTAAAGGGTTTGTTAGCCCAAATCACATTTGAAGCTCACTTGCCTTTACACTTTCCTATGTGAATCTTGTTTTTTAAAGTGTGAACAACATTTAGGTGTGAGTGGCCACACATCTCTGGGAGACTTTTCCGTAACAGCTAAATGATTTAGTGGTATAGCAAGTTTGACTTTTGTGGAACTTTTGTAATTTTAGGTGATCCTGCCTT
This sequence comes from Galagoides demidoff, assembly GCA_963574575.1. Classification (NCBI taxonomy): domain Eukaryota; kingdom Metazoa; phylum Chordata; class Mammalia; order Primates; family Galagidae; genus Galagoides; species Galagoides demidoff. The sequence goes on from CAUYQV010117754.1 coordinate 9,467, forward strand.
GAGTAGGCTGGACTCTCATTGCTAGCTTATACATAGACCTGGAAACCTAGTTTTAATTAGCCACATTTCAAGTCTACAGATACTTTCTCCAACATTTTATTATGGATATTTTCAAACAAAAAGAAGGCTTAAAAGAATTGGTGAACCTCTGCATACCCACCACTTAAATTCTATAATCTACTTTTTAGTTTATTTGCATCTATCCATCTGTTCCTCTTAATCCATCAATCTATTTTATTTCTGATACCTTGTAAAGTTGTAGACATACATATACTTGATACCTAAACGCTTTAGCATACGTATTGTTTGCAGATTTTGTGTGTGTGTAAACAGAGTTTCTGTCACCCTGGCTAGAGTGCATCAGCTCACTGCAGCCTAGAACGTAGCCTAGAGCATCTGGGCTCAAGCCGTCTTCCTGCCTCAGCCTCCTAAGTAGACAGGACCAGGACTACAGGAATGTGCCACCATACCCAGCTAGTTTTATTTTTGGTAGAGATGGGGTCTCACTCAGGCTGGTCTCGACCTTCTGAGCTCAAGTAGTCCTCCTGTCTCAGCCTCCCAGAGGGCCAGGATTATAGGTGTGAGCCACCATACCAGGCAATATTTGCACATAGTAAGTATTAAATGTTCAAATCTTAAGTACATTATTCAGTGAATACTACCAGGATACATCTTTGTAACTCCAAATCCTATCAAAATATAAATTTTTTTAAAAATATAAGATGTTTCTATCACTCCAGGAGAATCTTCTGGTCCATCCCAGTCAATCCCCACATTCTTGTTTCCCCTGGGCAACCACTGTTCTAATTTTCATTTCTACCATAGATTAGTTTTGCCTGTTCTGGAACTTCATATAAATGGAATTATACAGAATATACCCCAGAAGGTTTATGTTTTAGTTTGTATATTTAGGTCTATGATTCATCTTGAGTTAACTTGTGTATATGGTGAGATATGAACTTCAGCTGTTAATTTACAGCACACACAAATTATTTCAAGATGGATCATGGATATTATTTTTCTCTGCATGCTTTCTAAAATACCAAGAACATTTGTACAGATTGGTGTATAGCCTCTTCCTTCAGTAATAAATCTAGGTGCAAATCAAAATACTGTTCAGTATCACAGAATCTTTGATGGTAATCTTCCTAGAGATCTCTCTCAATGCCCTACACTTCTTTTACTCCTTTTTATTTTTTATTTTATTTATTTATTTTTTGAGACAGAGTCTCACTGTGTAGCCTTCGGTAGAGTGCCATGGCATCACACCTCACAGCAACCTCCAACTCTTGGGCTTAAGTGATTCTTTTGCTTCAGCCTCCCAAGTAGCTGGGACTATAGGTGCCCACCACAACACCTAGCTATTTTTTGTTGTTGTTGCAGTTGTCATTGTTGTTAAGCTGGCCTGGGCTGGGTTCGAACCCACCAGCCTCGGTGTATGTGGCCAGTGCTGTAACCACTGTGCTATGGGTGCTGAGCCCTATTACTGCTTTTATTTTTTTCTTTTGGGAAGTGAGTTGTTACATACCCCTTAGTGGATTCTGTCTTACATAGCCACCACCATCCTGTGTACTGCCTTATTTGAAGTGGCAGCAAAGTGTCTTGGAAAATATTTTGTCTGAATATTTTATTGTATTAAAAGATTTTTATTTTTAGCAGACATTACCTGATAAGATATTTATTTATTTTTGTTATTTTCTCTGTACCCCAGCTATAGTGCAGTATCAAACTCTTAGACTTAAGCAATTCCCCTGCCTCAGCCTCCTGAGTAGTTGAGACAACAAATGTGCACTACCATGCTTGGTTTTCACTCTTCTTTTTAATCAAAGCTTCATTTCCTTTGAGATAATTAACTTTATAACCACATAATGATTAGGAGTTATTGGCCACATGACTTTTCAGTTAACCAAGTGTTTGGACCGTATTTTACCTAATCCCTTAGTAATGAACAAATGCCTTGGGCTTAAGGAAGAATCATTTTTTTAGATGTTCTAAGAAAAGCTTTTTGTCTTTTTCTTCCTTAACAGTAAAACCAATACAATATGCAAGAAATGTGCTCAGAATGTGCAGTTGTATGGTACGGTAAGTAGGAATTCTCTGAACCTAACAGTGAGCACTTGGATCTCTTGGAACCTTACCTTCTGTGGACTATTAATGTCATTATAATATTTTTATTAGAACAAATAGTTATTTATAATATATATGGTACTGTACTTAAGCTTTCAAATTTAGCTAATACTTATTGTTAAGGAGTTCTTTGTTTATAGTAAGTGTGGGGATTATGATTACAATTTTCCTTGAGAGGCTTTAGTGACCAGCATTGAAGGGGAAAGATGAATTAGATGAATTCTGTAACTTGACCTCTTTGGTAACAGTTGATAATTCATTTTGATGAATTAGTTTTTTTGTTCCCTTACTGTTAGGATTCAGGATACTATGTCCTTGCAGGCGTTCTCCCAACATGGTTTGTACATTATGGCTAAGATGCCTTTTCAGAAATTTGGGAGCATTTACTTGCTAATTTCCTCAAGTAGCTGGTTCTGTTGAATTTCTCATAGAAGTCTCAGCATATACACTAGTGGGTTTTTGTTACTTTTTAATTTATTTATTTTTAAAATCAATAGTTATTATTTTTTTTTTTGGTAAAGACAGAGTCTCACTTTATCACCCTCGGTAGGGTGCCATAGTGTCACAGCTCACAGCAACCTCCATCTCTTGGGCTTAGGCAATTCTCTTGCTTCAGCCTCCTGAGTAAAAATCAATAGTTTTTTTTGTAGAAGAAAATGCTTTATGTAGTGTTAGGAATCAAGCTTCATTTGATCAATATAAAAGCAAATGTATGAAGTTGGGAATACATTTTTACCATGATTAATAGACTAAGATTATTGCTTTTAAAAAATGCACTAGACTTGGCACCCATAGTTCAGTGGTTAGGGCATTGGCCACATGCATTGGGGCTGGCAGGTTTGAACCTGGCCCGAGTCTGCTAAACAACAATGACAGCAACAACAACAACAAAATAGCCGGGCATTGTTGCAGGCGTCTGTAGTCCCAGGTACTTGGGAGGCTGAGGCAAGAGAATCACCTAAGCCTAAGAGTTTGAGATTGCTGTGAGCTGTGATGCCGCAGTACTCTTACAAGGGTGACATAGTGAGGCTCTGTATTTTATGACAGTAATACTTACTTGACCCTTTTCCCCCCTCTTTTAGCCCAAACCTTGTCAGTATTGCAACATAATTGCCGCATTTATTGGCAATAAATGCCAGCGCTGCACAAATTCAGAGAAGAAGTATGGACCACCCTATTCCTGCGAACAGTGCAAGCAACAGTGTGCATTTGACAGGAAAGATGATAGAAAGAAGGTAAATCTCTGTGTTTTTCGTGACTTTTTTATTTCAGAGAAATTAAGGTGGTCCAGTTCTGTTAAAAAGACATAATAAAGATTTTCAGGTTTCTTTCCTGGTTTTGTTATTGACCTAGAAGAAGATACTCAGATTTTATTTTCTTCATTCATTAAATGTGGAACATTATATTCTAACATTTCATGAGAATCTGAATAATAATGATTATATCACCTAAGGGAGTGGTGATCAGCAAGATTCTGTAGAACTCTGTATAGAAGAGATGGTAACTTGAGCAAGATGTAGTAGTATTACCAGCTTTACTATCTGGTTCTTTGAGTGTTTCTATCTGTTGAAGTTCAAAATCACAGGAAGATGACAGTAGAGTATATGGAAGGGCGGTGCCTTGGTGGAATCAAAATAGTTTAGAGTTTGGTCATTTTACTCTCCTTAAAGTCTCCCAGTGGTTTCCAATTGCACTTAGCATCCAAATCCCTTACATAGCCACAAGGCCCTTACCCAGCTCTCAGTGTCATCTTCTGTCACACTTCCCAACTCTTACCTTACTGCAGACATTCTGGCTATCTTTTAGTCTGTCGGACATGCTGGTCTCATTCTCATCTTTGCACTGAGTGTCATTTTGCATGAAACACCCTTTTCCAGAGTATCATAATTGGCTCTTCATGTTGGGTCTCAGCTCAGATACCACCTGCTCACAGAGTCCTTCTTTTACTAATTACCTCAGTCACACTTCATATCACCCTGTTTTATTGTCTTCCTAGCATGTGACATCATGAAAAATTACTTTGTTTACTTGCTTGCTTGTTTGTCCAGCCCCATTGGAATGTGAGCTCTTTGCCCATCTTGCTCTCTGTTGTATTTCCAATGGCCTGGCAATAGTAAGTATTCAGGAAATAGTTGTTGAATTAAGGAATGTGATTCAGAAACTCTTTTTTGGTGGCCAGAGGTGATTTTGAGAACGGCTGACTCTTGCTAACCAAATTCATTAATTTACAATGGGAGGATAATACTTCCAGGGACCAGAATACTACTCGTATTTGGGGTATAGATCAGTGGTAGAGCATTTGACTGCAGAGTACTCCTGCCTGCCACCCAGGGAACCGCTTCCCTAAATCAAGATACTGGAAAAGCTGAATTATTAATCAGGAGGCAGCACAAGCTTTGTAGTCCCCTAAACATTGGTCTCATCCCACTCCTGAAGCTAGCCAAATGGTCCTGAGCAAAGTTACTTATCTTTATTATGCATTGATTTCTTCATCTTTCCCAGTAGGATTAACTAGCTACTTTGCAGGGATGTGGGGCAATTTACCTGTGATATGTATGTAAAACACTCAATTTTTGAGTCTGGCCTATAGTATAACTCATATGATACCTATGTTATTATTAATTGGAATAGCTATTTTTTATTAATTCGGTTATATTAGAATTCATTACATTTCTACTTTATTAGTTACAATCCTTTTTTACAAGTTTGAATATTTTTAGACATCCATAGTCACGTGTTCATAAACTATAGGAGAGAAGACCTAAATTTAGGCATTAAGAGTGGGTAATCTGGCTCTGCACCTGTGGCTCAAGCGGCTGAGGCAACAGCCACATACGCCTGAGCTGGTGGGTTTGAATCTAGCCTGGGCCCGCCAAACAACAATGATGGCTGCAACCCAAAAACAAAGAGCTGGGCGTTGTGGCAGGTGCCTGTAGTCCCAGCTACTTGGGAGGCGGAGGCAGGAGACTCACTTGAGCCCAGGAGTTGGAGGTTGCTGTGAGCTGTGATGCCACGGCACTCTACCCAGGGCGACAGCTTGAGGCTCTGTCTCAAAAAAAAAAAAAGAAATCTTGGATCTGTCACTTATTAGCTGTCTGACTTTGGCATGTTACTCTGTCATTGCCTCAGTTTCCTGAGGATGATCAGACCTCAAGGTTGTCTCAGAGTTCAGGTCATTTTGTGTAAAGCCCTTGGAGTGGAATTTGGCATATGGTAAGTGCTCAATCAGTCTTATCTATGGTTATTTGCTTTTGATAGTTTAATTTTCAGAGGATTATCTTTTATTTTTAAAGTTTATTTTTACTATTATTTTTTGAGACAGAGTCTCAGTATGTCACCGTTAGTAGAGTGCTGTGGCTTCCAGCTCACAGCAACCTCAAGCTCTTGGGCTTCAACAGTTCTCTTGCCTCAGCCTCCCAAGTAGCTGGGACTATAGGTGCCCACCACAACGCCTGGATATTTTTCTATTGTTGTTCTTGTAGTTGTCATAGTTGTTTAGTAGGCCTGGGCCAGGTTCGAACCCGCCAGCCTCAGTGTATGTGGCTGGCACCATGACCACTGTGCTACGGGCACTGAGCCAGTCTTTTGAAATTCTTGTGAGAACTTTGCTGTGGTCTGTGTTTGCTAAATTGAAGGGAAACAAAAAAAAAACATAAAAGTCGCAGCTGATGTTTATCAAGCAATTCTGTGTGCCTTGCAGCATGCTAAGTACTTTGCTTACATACATATGTCACTAAATCCTTATTATAGCCCTCTTGATTTGCCCGAGGTCACACAACTCCTAAGTGGCAGAGCTGGGACCGAACTCAGAGGTTCTTGCTCCCGACACTACAGTCTCAGCCACTGCAGTACATTTCTCCTCCTTTATCTTTGTCTCCTTGTCCTTCAGGTAGATGGGAAATTGCTGTGCTGGCTGTGCACACTTTCATATAAACGGGTCCTTCAGAAGACTAAAGAGCAAAGGAAACACCTGAGCAGCTCTTCTCATGCCGGCCATCAGGAGAAGGAACAGTACAGTCGCCTGAGTGGTGGTGGCCATTATAACAGGTAACCCCAAGATGTGTGAGACAGAGGTGATGTATTACTCACACCATCATTCATGGAACATACTATCACGTATAAATTTTCCTATTTTCTCTGTAGTTATTAGCCAGTAGGAGGAAGCTCGTTTATTATAGGTGGTATTTTATAATTCCTATTATCTTCCAGGGGCAGGAAAGATTTCCATAATGTCTCAAGATTGCCTGACTTTGTATTGTGTCTGAAAGATTTGTGGACCTTCCTCCTACTTTCCTTCTAGGGTTAGTTCTTACTCTCAGAGTGGGATCTCCCTAGAAGACTGGACATTGCACTTTCTGAAGGACGTAGCTTTTTAAATGCATATTTGGCCAGGAGGTTAATAGTTCTAGATGTGTCCTGGTGGGATCTAGCCAAAAAGATGTCCTTTCAGGCTGGCACCTGTAGCTCTGTGGTTAGGGTGCTGGCCATCTTCTCTGGGGCCCAGTGGGTTTGAACCCAGCCCAGGCCTGCTAAACAAAGAAAAAAACAGCCAGGCATTGTGGCAGGCACCCATAGTCCCAGCTACTTGGGAGGCTGAGGCAACAGAATCACTTAAAGCCTGGGAGTTTGAAGTTGCAGTGAGCTCTGATGCCATGGCACTCTATTAAGGTGACAAAGTAAGACTCTGTCTCAATTAAGAAAAAAAAAAAGATGTCCTTTCATTGTTTTAAGCTTCTTTTAGAGTATCTATAGTACTGTTGAGAGTTCTGGCTCTGAATGGAATCCTGGCTCTGCTAGGTTCCCTGTTGGGCTCCTATCTGTAAATGAGAGAAATATTAGTATTACCGTATGGGTTGTTTTGCAGATAAATCTTGTAGTGCATAGTTAGTGATTAGTTTTATAATTGGCATATAGGAAGTAGTCAATACATTTTATTAATAGTTATTTTTTGTTATCATTATCATTATATTCAGTAAATGTTATTAAGAAATTTCATGGACCAGGAACTCTGCTGGGTGCCCATAGTTCAGTGAGTAGGGTGCCAGCCACAAATAATGAGACTGGCAGGTTCCAGCCCCCTGCCCTTTTCCCGCCCTGGGCCTGCTAAAACAAAAATGACAGCTGCAACCAAAAAGTAGCCAGGTGTTGGACGGTGCCTGTGGCTTAGTGTGTAGGGTGCTGGCCCCATATACTGAGGGTGATGGGTTCAAACCTGGCCCCGGCAAATTGCAACAAAAAAATAGCTGGGCATTGTGGTGGGTGCCTGTAGTCCCAGCTACTCAGGAGGCTGAGGCAAGAGAATCGTCTAAGCCCAGGAGTTGGAGGTTGCTGTGATCTGTGATGCCATGGCACTCTACCCAGGGTGATAAAGTGAGACTCTGTCTCTACCAAAAAAAAAAAAAAAGTCAGGTATTGTGGCAGGCGCCTGTAGTCCCAGCTACTTGGGAGGCCGAGGCATAGAGAATAACTTAAGCCCAAGAGTTGGAGGTTACTGTGTGCTGTGATGCCACAGCATTCTGCCTAGGATAACATAATGTGACTCTGTCTCTAAAATGGCTCAGCGCCTTGTAGTTCAAATGGCTAGGGCGCCAGCCACATACACTGGAACTGGGGGGTTCAAACCCAGCACAGGCCTGCCAAAAAACAATGACAGCTACAGCCAAAAAAAAAAAAAAAAAAAAAAATAGCCGGGTGTTGTGGTGAGCACCTATAATCCCAGCTACTTGGGAGGGTAAGGCAAAAGAATCACTTAAGCCCAAGAGTTGGAGGTTGCTGTGAGCTGTGATGCCATAGCACTCTAGTGAGGATGACATAGTAAGACTCTGTCTCAAAAAAATAAAACAAAACAAAAATATGCTGTCTGGGGCTGCGCCTGTAGCTCAGTGGTTAGGGCACCAGCCACATGCACCTAGGCTGGTGGGTTCAAACTCAGCCCAGGTTAGCTAAAACAACTATGACAATTGTAAAAAAAAAAAAAAAAAATATATATATATATATATATATATATATATAGCCAGGGGTTGTGGTGGGCACCTATAGTCCCAGCTATTTGGGAGGCTGAGGCAAGAGAATCACTTAAGCCCAAGAGTTTGAGGTTGCTGTGAGTTGTGACGGCACAGCACTCTACCCAGGGTGACAGCTTGAGACTCTGTCTGAAAAAATATATATATATTCTCTCTTGTAATCAAATCATTTCAATATGATGTAATAGGCACCATAGTGGAAACATGTCAAGATACAGGAATGAGAGGAAGTAATAGTTAACTGCCTTGAGACATAAGGCAAACAGGCTTGGAGAACAGTTGGTGTTGGAGCTGGGTCTTAGCATGAGTTAGAATCATCAGATAAGGAATGGGCCGAGGCATCTTAGGGTAAGAGAAAAGCATTTGCAAAGGCCTGGAGGGCACAAGAACATATGGAACCTTGGAGAGCTGTGAGTTCTTTATATTGCTGGAGCTTATGGTTGGGAGCTGGGGAATGGGAGGAAAAGCAGTTCTGTAGACCTGGGAGGAAGTGTGAACTTGGACCTAGGGTAAGTGGGAAGCTATTAAAAGTATGTAGGTAGGGGAGAGACTAGCATTAAAAATTAATCCTGGCCAGGGCTGGGAATAGTGGTTAATGCCTGTAATCCTAACACTTTGGGAAGCTGAGATGAGAGGATCACTTGAGGTTGGGAATTTAAGACCAGCCTGGGTGACATAGCAAGGACTCATCTCTACAAAAAAACTTTAAAATTGCCCAAGTGTGGTTATCCCCTCCTGTAGTCCCAGTCACTCAGGAGGCTGAGACAGAAGAATCGCTTGAGCCTGGGAGTTCATGGTTACAGTGTGCTATGGTCGTGCCACTGCACTCCAGCCTGGCAACACAGTGAGATTTCTGTCTCTTAAAAAACAAACAAAAAACCTCCAAACAAGAACCTCATCTCCTCACTTGAGGTAGTGGCTGTCAAGATAGAAAAGGCAGATGTTTGGTGCAGTGGGTAAGGGTGAGATGGGGAGCAGGTGAGGCTAGATGGGAAAGAAGTTTAGGGAGGTATCTGCTGCTTTAACTGTGAGCCCTGGCCGATGATGACATGACCACTGCGCAATCTGAGTTCTGGGAACCAGGTGATGGAGTGTGTGCTGAGAATGGACTGAGGCTGGGCGAGAAGAAAAAGAAAAGGGAGGTATTCAGGAAGATACTTTGAAGGGGGGATTATAAGAAATTTAGATATTCTAATGAACAGGTACATGGCAGGAGCTGAGTGAGTAAAGGACAATTCACAGGGTTCTTATTTGGGTGAGCAGAGAGATCCTTAACTGAGAGAATACGGGAAGGAGAGAGGAAGAGAAGTTCAATTTTGAGAAGTTGAGTTTGAAGCACTGAGAATTATTATTTATAGGTGCTTAGCCTAGAACTCAGAAGAGAGATCTGGACAGGGGCTATTAGTAGCACATAAAAATCACTGGGAGTAGGGATTATTTAAAATGCAGATTCCTTTTTTCCTTTTTTTATGGACACTTCTTTTTTTTTTTTTTTTTTGAGTCAGAGTCTCAAGCTACAGCCCTGGGTGGAGTGCAGTTAGAGCTCACAGCAGCCTCCAGCTCTTGGGCTCAAGTGATCTTCTTACCTCTATTTTTCTATTTTTAGTAGAGATGGGATCTCAGTTTTGCTCAGGCTGGTCTCGACCTCCTGAGCTCAAGATATCCACCCTCCTCAGCCTCCCAGACTGCTAGGATTATAGGTGTGAACCACCGTGCCAGGTCTGTGGATACTTCTAATACCTTAAAAAATGCAGATTCCTGGCTCGGCACCTATAGCTCAAGCAGCTAAGGCGCCAGCCACATATGCCAGAGCTGGCGGGTTTGAATCCAGCCCAGGCCTGCCAAACAACAATGACAACTACAACCAAAAAATAGCTGGGCATTGTGGCGGGTGCCTGTAGTCCCAGCTACTTGGGAGGCTGAGGCAAGAGACTCACTTAAGCTTAGGAGTTGGAGGTTGCTGTGAGCTGTGATGCCACGCCACTCTCCCTAGTGCGACAGCTTGAGGCTCTGTCTCAAAAATAAAAATAAAAATGCACATTCCTGCCATTCCACCACAGAGTTTAATTCAGTAGGCTCTAGGGTAGAGTCTAAGAATCTACTTTGTTGGCTCGGCGCCTGTGGCTCAATCGGCTAAGGCGCCAGCCACGTACACCTAAGGTGGCGGGTTTGAATCCCCAGCCCGGGCCTGCCAAACAACAATGATGGCCGCAACCAAGAAATGGCCGGGCGTTGTGGCGGGCGCCTGTGGTCCCAGCTACTTGGGAGGCGGAGGCAGGAGACTCGCTTGAGCCCAGGAGTTGGAGGTTGCTGTGAGATGTGATGCCACGCCACTCTCACTAGTGCGACAGCTAGAGGCTCTGTCTCAAAAATATAAATAAAAAAGCACATTCCTTCCATTCCACCACAGAGTTTAATTCAGTAGGCTCTAGGGTAGAGTCTAAGAATCTACTTTGTTGGCTCGGCGCCTGTGGCTCAATCGGCTAAGGCGCCAGCCACGTACACCTAAGGTGG
>CAUYQV010117761.1:0-74914 GCA_963574575.1 Galagoides demidoff
TATAAATGTGTTGATACAATGATTAACCGAATGATGTGAAAGTTATGTTAACCAGCTTGATGAAGGTGTTTCAAATTGTATATGAAACAGCACAATGTACCCCATGTTTGCATCAATGTACACAGAAATAAATTAATAAAAAAAAAAGTGTAATTATCCAAACAACAGGACTCTTTGTTATTATGTTTCAAAATTTAAAATATTGTTTCAAAGAATATTCTAAATTACTATGTATATTTGCAAAGATATTGATGAGTTTGAGATTGGTACACAATAGTATAGCTTTAAAATTTCTACATTTTTCCCTTAAATATAAACAAAATTAATTATCTCATGATGTATCTTTGTATTTCTTTTTATTCAACATTGAAAATTCTAAACTGAAAAGAGATTTCAGAAAATTGTGCCTGAGGATTTGGACATTCATGTTACTTGTTTTATTATTCCCATGTTTAATTCTGTGTGCATGTGTGTGTGTGTATACATGTGTGTTACATGAAAGATTTTATGAGCAAAGCTCATAATGCCATATATATTGCATTTAGTCAATACTTTTTTACTTTACTACTTTATTTAGTCAATACTATTTTACATCAACTATATTTTTACCATTTTTTATCTATTTGTTTGCTTCTTCTGCCTGCATCTCTTACCTTATATTAGAATATTTTTGCTTCTATCTGAAAGATATTCTTTAATATTGCCTTTAATACACATCTGTTTATGGCAAATTCTTTCCATTTTGTTTGTCTGAAAACGCCTTTAATCTGTTGATTGAATAATATTTTCATATTCTAGATTAGCAATTATTTTATTTTAACATTTAAATATATCATGCCATTAAATAACATTTGTTAAAGATAATTGCCTCTTGTCTTTGGTTTAGCAGATGCTTTCCCATTTATTTCCCTTTACTTTATAATTCTTGTGAACTCAAAGAACTCCTGGAGACAGTAGCTGCTGGATTTTTTCAAACATTTTAGATAATATATACTGGTTATACTGTACTATATCAATCAAGTTAATCAATGAGACATCATTATCATTAGGTCTAGAATAATTTGCAACTCTTAAAGATATAAAGTATGTATACATTAACAATTTAAATAGGTATATTAAGTTTCAAGATATATTTATAAAATAGATAGCATTGTATTTGCTTTGGCGAAACCACTGTTCACATTGTTTATTAGTCATAGTATGTAGAAAGTCCTTATCAAGCCTGATAAATATTTATAAATGAATCAATAAGTGAATTTAAAGCAGAGGATACGTTTTTAAATTACTCTAAGGTAATGTATATTATATTAAATTAAACCAAACAGTACATAGCTTTAAATATTTTACTCAAATTCAGCATCTGTCAGAATCTCAAAACAGTGCTATGTTTATATAATAATAAAAGCCACTTGACCAAATACAAATTTCAATAGACTAATTATTCTGCCAATTATCTAACTCCGTTTTAGTGAATATTTGATTAAAAGTCTAGATTAGCTTTACCAATAACCTCAGGTTATTTGAGAATTAGTTTTAGGTTCTGTGATAGTTTATTCTATGCCTGATTTACCAGTCATAAATTACTTATTAAACTTTTATAGACTCTTAGTTCCTTTTACTAAGATTATCTTCTCTGTGGTTTGCACATTAGTTTTGATGAGAAAATTTATAATTTAACATTCAGATTAGAGTCTTCATTCTGGAACGAGTATATTGGTTAGAAAATCACAAATCTGTATTTGAGTTTCGGTAGACTTAAAATCATTAAAATAATCAAACTTTAGGCAATTAGTATACATCTCTAAGTCACTTAAGCAGAATACCATGAAATTGCATTCCTGCTATTTTGAAATGCAAGTGTCTTTTAGATCTGATGTAAACAATATAAAAAGTAAAAAGTCTAATTAACTCATTTCTGACATTAGCTTACTCAGTATTCAGAGATATTGCTTATTCTGATGAAAGAAAACCTTTGAGTTATATTAAAACATTCTGCTTTCACAGCTACAAATACAGTTCCCAGAATTATGCCATTTATAGCCAAGCAAGTGTTCTTTATGACATGACTATGATACTAGATCAGACATTTAAATTCATGAACTCATCCTGGAAAGAATGCTATGTATCTCACTGCTGAGTCACCAGATGGCCAAGGGTGCACTTTTCTTTTTTTTTTTTTTTTGAGATGGAGCCTCAAGCTATCCCCCTGGGTAGAGTGCCATGGCATCACAGCTCATAGCAATTTCCAACTCCTGGGCTCAAGCGAGTCTCCTGCCTCCACCTCCCAAGTAGCTGGGACCACAGGCGCCCGCCACAACGCCCAGCCATTTTTTGGTTGCAGCCATCATTGTTGTTTGGCGGGCCCCGGGCTGGGGATTCGAACCCACCACCTTAGGTGTACGTGGCTGGCGCCTTAGCGGATTGAGCCACAGGCGCAGAGCCCAAGGTTGCACTTCTAAGGTAACTGTAGAGATATTAGCCATGAGGTATTGTAGCACTTATTCTAGGATGAGTTTGTGAATCTAATTGTCTGCGCTCATGTGATGTATAACTAATATTTGAATAATTTGGTCGAGTTTTTTTTGTTGTTGTTAGTTAATATACAATCATGGATCTTTAGAGTTGGCAGAGGCCTTATAGATTACACAGTCCTTTCATTTTTCAAATGAGAAAAAATAAGAATACAGGTGCAGACATTCTTAAATGCCTATTCAATACCTACTTTCCCTTTCTTACCAACATAGCACCAATCTTATTTGGATGCTCTTGTACTCCCTTAAAATATCCTCTACTTACACTTTCTTTTTTTATAGGGGACTGGATGGGGCTCGCTGCATTGTTTGCTCATAAAACAAATAGATTCCACTCACTTTTTTTGCCTCTGCTGGTAACTTCTTCCTGCCTAAGGGCATATATGATGTGTGGAGTTGCAGCATCTGACTTGCACCTGGAGAGAAAAAACACACACAATCAGGATGCCAGATTATGGAAACCTTACTGAGCAGTTGCAATCTGGGCTTCTTAAATGTGGCTGCCTGGTTTTTTTTGTTTGTTTTAATAGGAATAATACAGTCCTATTTTGAAAACAACTAAAGTCAACTTTCTTTTTATTCAATCAAATGTATTTTTAACCAAGAGAGTCATAACTGAACTATGTTAGTTGCACTGACAGAACTGGAACTCAGTACTAAGAGGTACTTATAAAAAACTGTTTTCAGTGAACTGTGTTGTCTGTTTCAGTGGTCACAGACTCACATAGCACTGGTGGTAAAAACAAAAAAGACAAAAGCAGACAACTTTGCAAAACAAAATTTAGTTATAATTATAGCTGCTATGTGCTTTTTGAAGAAGACAATAGAAGAAATCTCCTTTAAAAAAAAATCTTTTGTGAAAGATTATACAAACTCTTATTACTCTGAGTAAATAAATGATCATTATTTCCTGGCAAACATCCTCTGCCTCCGTTCCAGTCTCTCATTCTCCTAGACTGAGAGCATGAGAGCTCCCCCAAACTTTTCCCACTTCTTAATTTGTCCCATAATTCAATTATTTTCCAATTCTCTTACTTACATCTCTCAGCATTTTTCAAATGTGTGTTATGAGCTTTGCCTTGCTATTCAGGCCTTCATTTCTAATAAATGAGATCACTGTGACTGTCTTACTCCTGGTTTTCCTGCTTTCATTATTTTTCTGATCCAAAGATTCTACACAATGCTGCCAACTAAAAGCCTTTCTGAATGCTAACGCTACTTGTATCAACATGGCCACGTCACTGCACACTCACATACACACACAGTGTTTAAAATTAAAAGCTAATATTTTTTTTATTTCCATAGGATTTGTTATCCACTTCAGAGATACAGATTGTTACTATTTATTCCATTCACCATTACTGATTTATTTAGCAGTATATTTTCATCCATTTTATAAACCAACCAAAGTAGACACCTTTTCAATCTCTGGACTGAATTTCATTTCTGAGTGAGCAGTTTCTCTACATGAAAAGACCTTTGCCTCATCTACCTCCGTTCAAATTGTACTCATATGCCAAAGAATGAAATGATACCTCCCTCATAAGGCATTTCTTCATTTTTTAAATATTCTGATTGTGAATAATACATTCAATAAATCTTATTCATTTTTTCACACTATTATTATAGTTTGGCCATTTTACTTAGTTATGAAACTACTATTTTGTAACCCGTTTATAGCACACTTAGAAATCCATATTTCATTTAACATTTTATAAGAAGAGGTAGAGACCTGAGTAACTGTAACAAATACTCTCTTAAGTTCTTAATATTTTATAAGTGATATATTCACATCGACCATAAGGGTGCTGCTTATAAAATAGTAAAGAGTATCTTATGTATAGCTTGGTCTATGAATGTGTTCATGTTAACACAGACATTCATTTGCCTTGTATGCTTAGAACATCATCTGGTTGTTAGAAATTGCAATTGATGGAAAATACATTGCCAAAACTCTTTAAATAAATTTTAAAAATCAAAGATCATGAATCAATAAGGAATGCCATTCAAATACCAAAGCTTACATGTCATAAGTAAAGACTTTTGAGAAATGCTGCTTAACTGCTATACTTACATAAGTACAACTACAGTTTCAGCCACACAAATACAATAAAAAATAGTCACATATGATACCATCAATACTAAAAGTTATAAAGAAGGTAAGTGAAATAATCTTTACAAATAGCAAAATATAATAATGTCATACTTTTTTACCAATAACCATAGAAATTCAGAAAAGAAAATAGAATCTAAATATGTAGAAATGTTAGATTGAATTTTGATTTGGATATAGACTAAAAGGAGTATATAATTGTATGAATAAGTAAATTCTGTTTTCAATCAATTTTCTTACAAATGCATACTTAGGCCAGGCATGGTAGCTCATGCATGTAATACCAACACTTTGGGAGACTTAAGTAGGAGGATTGCTTAAGCCCATGAGTTCCAGTGGACAACAAAACAAGACCCTTGCTCTCCGAAAAAAAAAAGAAAAGAAAAAATAGTTGGCATGTGCCCACATTACTAGCTACTTTGGAGGCTAAGGTAGGAGGATCACTTGAGCCCCAGGAGTTTGAGGCTGCAGTGAGCTATGACCATATCCTTTGTCCAGCCTGGGTAATAGATGGAAGACTTCATCTCTATAAAAACAAATAAACAAGCAAAAATATATTTAGCACTGTTTATCAAAGTATTTCTTTTCTGCTCTCAATCTGAATTAAATCAGTGATGGATCTTAGAATAGACAGATTTTGTTATTGAACTGGATTTAATGTTACCTGAGGACAGAGAACATGTTCTATTTATGTATATCGAGGTCTATTAAAAATCCTGGTGTATAAAATGTGAAAAGCAAACACTTTTTGAATGAACATTAATGTAGGAGAGAAAACCAGCAATTTTATTGGAAAAAATATGTTTCATCCAAATATTATTTTTATTCGTTTGTTATTGTTTTAGGTGAATGAATCCCCATTTAAATATTTGATATGTTTAATCCCCTCTTCCATTTTGTGCCATTTTCGTTAGATATTTTAAGTCTTAAAAGGTAATTCACATTATTGTTTGTATACCCAGTTTTACATAGAATACCACACTTTTTATCTTTTCTAATATTCTTTATCCCTTCCTTTATGACTAACAATCCAGTTGGGATAATATCCTTCTGCCTAAAGAACTTCTCTTAGCATTTCCCTTACTGCAAGTAGCCCACCTATAAATTCTCTCTTTGTCTTAATTTTAATTTACCTTCTTTAGATATATTTTAGATATATATCAAGTTATAGATTAGCATTTATTTCCTTTAAAGTATTTTAAATATATTACTTATCGTCTTGGCTTTTATCATTGTCATTTAAAAATCAGATGACATTTTTTTCATTTAAAGATAATGCATCTATTTTTCCCTGATTGCTTTTAATATTTTCCTATTTGTTTGAATATAGTTATTTTGCTATAGTTCGCCTATGTTTAACTTTAAGCAAACTATATATATATATATACACACACATATATATATATATATACACACACACATATATATAAAGTGGATACATATCAATATATATGATATATATCCTTCCTGTTTCTATAAGTTTATGTATTTTATTAATCAATTTTAGGAGATCCATAATAGTATCTCTTCATCTCTCTCTTCAAATAGAACTCACTGCCTCCTTTTATTATTTATTTATTTATTTATTTATTTGCTATTTCCTCTCCTTCTGAGACTCTAGTCACAGGTCTGCATCCTTCCTCGTTTTATTGCAAAGAATGTACCCTTCACATTCTTCCCTATATTTTTATTTATGCTTACTTTGTGCATCAGTTTGTTATTTATTCTGCCTTATCTTCCATTCCACTAATATTTTATGCAGCTTTGCCTAGCAGTAACCCCTCATGAGTTTCAGTTGAAAACCTGGAGTATTGTAGAAGGCTTTCACTTTCGGTCAGTACCTGGACTGTAGTTTTTCCCTCTTCATTGCTCTGCCATCTACTTAGCTTCTCAGCTTTTGCTTTCAGCTTAATTGCCCAGCCTCTCATTCCCTGCAGATTAGAAGTTAAGAACCACTACACAGGCAGAGTCAGTCTGTGCGAAATCAGATCCACCTCACTGTTGCTGACTTTGCTCTGAGGTCTTGGTCTTTTGATTCCAATTTGTTGTGATAGACTTGAATTTAATTTTTGTATCCAGAGTTTTGCACCACTTGAAAAAGCTCTGAGCCTAGACTTTTTACTTATTCTTCATCATGCAAATAAACATCTCTGAATAGATTCTCCTTTGGCTAAAAGGCCCCAAAATTTTAAGCATGGGAGGCTTGGCGTTTTCCATTTGCCCCCACCTTCCCCTTCCTCTCACTTGTCATTACCAGGTTTTATCAGAACATAAGGTAGGGAGACTCCTCTGCTTACCTCACCTGGCACACTCCTCTATTTTTATGGTTCTGACATTGTTACTGCCCAGCCAAGTTCATCTGGCCACTACCCAAGAGAAAACCAGTATCTGGCGAAAGCAGGGTTCACGGCAGAGAAAGAGTTTATTCTGTCTAGTGCTAAGTGGAGGGAGGGAGATGGGAGAAATTTCTCAAATTTGCCTTCCTGAGAATTGGAGATATGGGGTTTTATAGATAGTTTGGTGGGCAAAGGGTTAGGCAATCAGGTCTGGTAATTGGCTGGTTTTGGAGTGATGGCAGAACCATCAGTTCTTGAGTATGGACCTCTGTCTAGGTAAGTCAGGCAATCCACTAGAATGCAGTTCCTTGACTGGGGGGCCAAGACCAGTTGAATCAGTTTCTTGGTCTGGATGGGTCAGCCAATTCATTGGAATGCAGGAACTGGGAGATATCTCCAAAACTATCTCTAAATTCTGAACAGGTGGTGTTATTTATAAAGAAAAGTTAATTTTTACACCTACTAGCTGTGGCCTCTCTAGAGTAGCAATTATAGAGAATCAGACAAGAGGACAGGGACTTTTATAAAAAAAAACAAGGGGGCAGTGGCTGACTGTCATATTATTTTAGCTAAGCCTATTCCTTCACAGAGTTTTGTATCCTCACTCTAGTTCTCACCTTGCAACCCCTCATACATTTATAAGGACGATTTCAACATGGCAGCTATCCTGGAGCACAAAGAGTTTCTTCTTGATAAATGACTGTGGGCAGTGGCTGGTCTTGGCTGGTCTTCTGAGGATATGCCATTCATGAATTTATGTGCTACATTTCACTTTTTACCTATAGGACCTAAGACTTAAATGTTAAGTCTTCGCTCTAAATTGAACATAGGTTGTGTGTTTCATGAATGTATGTGGGTCTCCTTCATAAATGTTCATAACTCTCCCATATCCTGTTGAGTATGTATATTTTGCACTCCCGATATATACACCTGCCTCTCTTTGTCCACATGGAAGCATGACTTTATGGTCTCCCTCAGAGGCTTGCTTCCTGCCCTTAGAAACGAAGCTTTCCTTTAAACTTACTGACTTTTTTGCATCTTCTTTTTTTTTTTTTTTTTTTTTTGCTTCTTTTCAGTGAACAGCTTATGGGCCCTGTGTGCTCACAAGTTGGGAAATGCCCCAAGAGCAGAAGTGGCAGACAACACAACAGGAGCCCTTGTGTGCTTTTCTTCTCTTGAGTCCTGACTTTCTTAGTTGTTTTCCAATATCTTCACAGCAGTTTTCATTTTTAATCCAGCGTTTATATTTACTCTTCTTGGGAAATTTTATCTGATATAAGCTATTCAACCATAGCCAGAAAATGAAATCCCTGAAATTAGTTTTAAATCCTAGCTTTTAAAACTTGGGGGCTGGAAATAATCAACAATGGCATTCAATTTAAAAAATATGTTTTTAAAATTACAGTATATATACCTACATTCATAAGGCCTCAGAAAAATAAAAGCACAACACCTTTTTTGTAATTAGCAATAAGGCTCACGTTCTACTGTGTCAGTAAAATCATTATAATGTGTAATGAGGAAAAGTTACATACCACCTGAATAAATCAATGGTGTTTTAAATTTCTAAGTCTATTTAATAGTTCAATAGTTTCAGTGACCTAGGTTTATTATTAAGGTAATTACCATTTTGATGTGATCATATAAGATATTTTTAAATGCCACAAAACACTGATTTTTGCACGTAATTTTTCCTCAATTACGTTATGGCCTTTGCTTTTAATCATATTAGACTAAGTTTTTCTATTTAGGGTGATCCTCCACTATGCAACTTTTAGGGTCTCAATGAATACGGGTAAGTTTTCCAACCTCTAGCTTGTGTTTTGCTCATCCACAGTATATGTATAGTTTTTTAATTTATTCTGCAGAGAGGCGCATTGTCTAAGAGTGGATAAGGTCTAAGTATCAAATCTTTTTTTTTTATTGTTCTTTTTCTAGAAAATCTTCCTTTAACTTCTAAGAGGAAATGCCTATTTGGGATCTAAATTATGAGGCTCCTTTTTTAAAATTATATTTATTGTTTCAGGTTAATTCGAGGAAACAAAGAATTAGGTTACAATGTTTGCATTTGTTAGGTAGAGTCTCTCTTAAAATTATGTCCCTCCCCCCTCAAGAGGTGTGCCATACACCTAACATTGTGGAGGCATCTTTCTTTTTGATGTGGTATAATCCAAAACAATGATTGCTAGAATTTTTAACAAATGAAAATTGAATGTTGAACATACACACTTTTTTTTAATTAATAAAAACAGAAAATTCTTTTCTTTACTTCTATTACTTGAGTTATGTGATTCATGAAAATAGTTTTCCGTAAATATAATACTTATTTGACAAGCTTAATTATTTTGTAAGTTTATCAGCAGGGAGTTTTAAAATCTATTTAAACTTAAAATAAAAATAAAAATTGAATACAGATATTGAATTCATGTGGTTTAAAATTCAAAGTTTGCCAGTAGGTTTGGAATTATGGATCTTAGAAAGTTAAAACTGAGTTTGTAATGTCACTTGAATGAGTACACATTTAAAATAAAAAGAAAAGAGGATGCAGATAATCATTGAAAGCAAATTTAAAAATAACTGTGGCATATTTACTTGACATATATACAAATTAGAGTAGTTATAAGATCAAATATGGAAGATGCATGAAGAATCCAGGAGATCATTAGCTGTCACTCAAAGAC
Source organism: Galagoides demidoff (assembly GCA_963574575.1). Taxonomy (NCBI): domain Eukaryota; kingdom Metazoa; phylum Chordata; class Mammalia; order Primates; family Galagidae; genus Galagoides; species Galagoides demidoff. Next base: position 9,662 of record CAUYQV010117761.1, read on the forward strand.
CTTAACTTTGACAACATGCTCTTCCTTGTTCAGTTCAGGAAAGAAAAATGGATTTCCCCCTGGACATATGGAAGGAAAATAACTTTAAGAAAAGATATCCAGTATAAAGTTGTGAAGAACTGATTCTTCAAGAGATGTCTGTTTTTTATAATACTAAGATTCTTTAAGAATTAAGAAATTCAGAGTAACATCAGTGCCTTCTTTTATATGATGTTTTCCAATTAATATGAATGTTTCACTTACATTATTTAATTTTATTTTTATGGCATTTATGTGCTACATTAAAATCTCCGTTTTATTGGTTGCTTTTATTGCCTGACATTACATGGGTAATAGAGAGCACAGTCTCAACCCGAATCCACATCGTTTCACTGGATATTCTGCTCATTTTATAGTTCATCACGATTAACTTACAGCTAATTGAGAAAAATATTGAACATGTACAGTTTGGAAATTGAACAATAAACACATATATTTTTATGCTTTATGTGTAAGGCTTTAGAGTGGTCATCAACAGTTTTTTGATTTTTTTCCCCATTTTTGCAGCCCTTGTGACCTTTTTATGCTCATATGGCTGATTCTGTTCTCAAGTAGAGGGTAGAGTAGAGTTGATCTGGGGATCGACATCCTTCCAAGTGCCTGTTTCCATGGTTATTCCGTAACTACTCTTTCTTTTCCATACATAAATTTATTTAAATAAATAAATTTATCTAGCACTGGCTCCCATAGCATGCCTTCTGTCCAGGCTCCTGTGGCGTGTCCCCAGCATCTGGCCTGTGCAGTGCTTGTAGCGTCTCCCTGCCTGACTACCGCAGCACAGAGAGTTGAGTAACAATTATGGGCCAGCAACTTCACATCCTCTTTGGGTGGTTTTTGGCAAAGTGTTTCCATTAAGATACTTCCTAGTGAAGAAATTCCCCCAACACATTAGTGGGTGGATATCTGACAAATTCAAAGGATAGCCACCCCAAGTTTTGGCTGTGGGGCACTTCAAGGAATGAGTGTTTGACCGTTGACTTAGCCATGCTGTGTCCTCTTATATGTTCTGTACCTCATTCCCAGTAAGGGCTTTTTGTCGTGACCTGTCAGGCTCCTATGGCTCTGGTCTTGGTTAGTGAAGGAAGGAACCAGGCTAGAGGCGGATTAGAAGTACAAGCTTGTGGAAGGTGAGCTAGCCCTTACTTTCTGGGTAGCCCAGAGCAACCTCCAGACCAGCCTTTTATTGAAACGGAATGATACAGGTGAGGGGAGTAATTAATGACTATGGGCTGATGGCACGAGCTCTTCTTCTCACAAGGAACTCCTGTGTGGAGGAATGGCCCGAGGTCCATGCCTCAGCTGCAGATCATCTTGCTCGGATGTCATCTGGCTCTTGGCATCTCCTACAACTTTTGCTTGGGTGCTCTTCTCTTTCTCAGCTATAAACACAGGAGCTTTTCTTTATATAAGCTGTGCCTATATTCTTTAGTGATTTTATTTTTCTGTTTGTCTTTGCTTTTGATAAGACCATACCTCACTACTCCAATTTCTTGGTGTTAATATTTCTTTACAATAAATTTTCCTTACTCAAATTACAGTAACAGTTTTCTGTCCTGACTGTCCTCAAAGTGATGCTAGTGTTTTAACTATCAACATTCTAAGAATACTTGCTAATTAAACTGACTTCACGTAATCCATGATACAGTATAAATGACTCATCTCCAGGTTCTTCACAGAGTTTATTTAGGTGAGAGTGAGTAAGAAAAGCAAAGAATCAGATATTTTCCCCCATGATGGGGGTTGAAAGCCAGCACATAAATAATAGAATATGTATTTATGACATAAGAGTCTCTCAAAGTTAAAATTACAAATTTAACAATATTTATTCTGGTAGTTCATTCAAAGACCATTAGCTATCTCTGTGATCACAAGTCAGTAATTGTGTTTCTTTCTTTGGTGAATATTTTCCTCTTATGCAATTAAGAATTATATCCTTCCTAACCATTGAAGACATTTGCAAGGTAAGATTTTGATCAGCTGAAAAGTTATACTTTTAGTATGTTTTCTGAAATTTGAAAATCTCAAATCAAATTTAACTCTTTGGGAAACATTTTACTTAATTTTCACAAATGTTTTTGGTGCATTATTAATTCTGGGTGAGTATGCCATAATTTATCATGAAAGAATTACTTGGAGACATAAAAAATGCATTAAAGAACAGTTGTTGTACTGCTAAAAGCAAAGCACTGAGGCATGCACATGTTAGTGTGAAACACAGAACTGATTAATCGTATATTCTTCTTATAGTAATTTTTTTTAACTTTAGGATAATTGCTATCAATTCAAGAGCAGACTTTAGGATTTCCTTTATGCTATAAACTTTTCAAAATAAACAAGCAATAATTATGTTTTCAACAGACATTTTGTTTAGTGCAGGTTGGGGAGTCGCAAATTATAAATAATGTATTAGAGTTACCAATACCAGTCAAAAGCATCAGTGCAAATTCTGATGGTAGTAAATTATATGAAAATAATTGAAACACCAAAGACTTGGATATTTTAAATATCTTAACATTTGAATCATTTTTATCATTTGAATCATTTTATTATAGCTACAAATAATTTTATTATATATAATTAATTCTCAACTTGAAAATTGCATCCTGCTTCTTCATGTTATAGCTCAAATTCTGTCCCAAATGCTAAAATAATGATGTTCACATGAATCACTGATAAAGCCAGAGACAATTCTGTAAGATATTCTTAACCATCCTGTATTTATTGGGTAATCAGTTTTTAAAAAGTCAAAAATTGAAGAATGTGAGAAAACTCAGGTTAACAAAGGAAGGTGGCATTCTTACTACTATTTGATATTTAACAAATACATATTTGTTTCATACTTTATTCTGGACACCGTGTTAGGCTTATATGGTAATAAAAATCAATTATTCCCAAATTCAAGTAACTTGAAGTTAAACAAATTACAACATACAAACATACATTACTGATAAATTTATTATATGTACTTCTCATTAGCATCTTCAATCTGATTATCAAATTGCCCACAGATTAATATTTTGTTAACATTGAGTTTAGTTAAGTATGTTAGATAATTTCAAGACATAATTGCACTTAACCAGCCAAACTACAATGTAAAGAGAGAATCAATATCCTCATCTGATAAAAAAGGTCTTTATTTTGTGGAAGTAGATAATAGCTGGACTATAGCTTAAAGGTTAAATTTCAGAAGTAGGAATTATATGCAGTTATGACTTCAGACAAATGGTCCTTTTACTATGTTACAAATGCTCAAATTAAAATCTCAACAAATATTTCTTTCAGGTTTATGAACCATTTTTAGATATCACATGAAAGTAGCTTTAGTTTGCCAATTTTTTAAACTGAGACTTCATCTGAATTCTCTTTCAATTTGCAGGCAGTATTCCTGCAGTTCTTTCTCTTGTCATATAATTGCTACTAGAACTTGAAGTGATAAATCTAATTTAAATTTTTCCTTTAGCATACAAACCCCCCATCCCATCTCAGGGTGTCTGTCTGCTGTGATTATTAATAAAGAGGGTGTGAGTAGTGGGTAAGGATTTAAGTATTAATGAAAAATTATAGAATAAACAGAAGAAGATAAAAAAAAAAAAGAGAGAATAATAAGGAAGTCCTGGAAAAATGACAAATAGATAAGAACTAAATAATAATACAACATTAAATATTTAAATATGCAAATAAACTTATATTTACTATACACATTCCATTCTAACAAAAGTTAGATTCTCTTCTCTCCTCAAAAAAAAAAAAAGAAAAGAAAAATAAGACATTTTGAGGTCTGTTATGGTTAATATTTGGCATCAACTTGACTGGTTGGTTTAAGGGATACCTGGATAAATGGTAAAAGCATTATTTCCAGATATGTCTCTGAATGTGTTTTTGGAAGTGATTAGCATTTAAATCAGGAGTGTAAGGAAGATCCACCCTCACTCAGTGTAAGCACAGGCACTCCACTTGGTTTAACATCTAAATAGAACAAAAAGACAGAGGAAAGAGAAATTTAGTCTCTCTTCTGGAGTTGGGACACCCATCTTTTCCTGAGCTTGGTTATCAGAGGTACCAGAAAAACTGAAGAAGCAAGGTGGCAAGAGCATACCCCAGTTTGCATACCCCAGCATGCCCTAGAAATGAGAGAAAACTCTCTAAGTACATGAGGATGGGTGGCACAGAGAGAACAGCCTCCCTGTGTAATGTCTGGAACCCTGGAAAACATGAATGCCTGCAGATTACCTTGGCTGAATTACCTTCACTGATCAGTTTAAGACAAAGCCATATGTGTGATACTCTGGACATCTGGAGAAAGCCAAAGTAAATGCACTCAGAAATGGTTAGGATATGGTCTGTCCCACATGTGGGTTCAAGGTCAAGACTGCTCATCTATACAAGGTAAAGTGGTGGAACAAATTGATAGCATAATGCAGGACCTGCTTCTTACATCATAAAAAGCATATATGCTTGAGGCAGATAAGAAATTATTCTCTTACTAAAGGGTGTATGATAGATAAAGAGACTTTCAGGGACTTTTTAGTATTTGAGAGATGAACCAAGCAGAACATCTAAGGAAATAGAGATGAAAGAAGTACATGTATAATATTCTGCAATGAGTAAGCAAATTACTGGTTTTCTGTATACAGTGACATTAAAATGGATGATTTTGATACATTGGAATTGGAAAAATATATAACCATTGAAATAAAAATTGTAAAAGCTTTCAATAGGAGTGAAAAAGAGTGGACATAGTCTTGCTAAGGGAAAACAAATGAGTTGAAACAAAAAGAAACTGCTAGAGCAAGCATGGCAGGTCCTATGGCCAAACTTACTTGGTTTGAATACTTAACCTCCCTATTATCCTCAGGTTTTTCATCTGTAAAATGAAAATTTCAACAGTTTTTGCATCTTAGAGCTGGTATGAATTAAAATGTATGAAATAAAAACCAAGGAGGTATTCATAGATCCCTATTTTTCGATTACATCACTATAATCTCATAGGAGGTGAAATAATGAGAAAAACACTAGAAAATAAAAGCAGTTGAGGCATGAAAGATTAAATATGTGTAGATGTAATCTATTGGCTAAGATTTCACTGAGTATTTGTGCATCAGTATTCACCAGTGAAAATTAAGTTGGGTCCTTTCCTGGTTTTGGTAACAGGGGGATACTTGCTTCATAGAATATGTTGGTGAATATTCCTTCCTTCTCAATGTTTGGGAGTAGATTCTGTAGTATAGGTAGAAGCTCTTCTTTGAAGGTTTGATAGAATTCTGATGTGAACTCATCTGGTCTTAAGCTTTTATTTTTGTTGGAAAATTTTTTATTGTTTTTTTAATCTCAGTGCTTGCCATTAGTTTGTTCAAGAGTTCTATTTCTTCCTGGTTAAGTCTAGGGAGATGATGTGAATCCAGGTATTGGTCCATTTCCTCCACATTGTCAAATTTCTGGGCATAGAGTTTCTTATCTTAGTCAGAGATAATTATTCTATCTCTGTGGTATCTGTTGTTATTTTGCCTTCTTTGTTTCTGATCAAGGTTATTTGAGATTTTACTTTTTTGTTTCTAGTTATTCTGGCCAAAGATTTATCAATTTTACTTAAAATTATTTGAAGAAAATTTTTGAAGAAAAAACTTTTTATTTCATTAATTTTATTAATGTTTCTTTTGTTTTCAATTTCATTTATTTCTGATTTAATTTTGGTTATTTCTTTTCTTCTGCTAGGTTTGGGATTAAATTGCTTTTCCTTTTCCATTTCCTTAAGATGATTCATTAGGTTGTTGATTTGCTCTCTTTCTGTTTTTTGGATGAAGGGATTTAATGAAATAAATTACCCTTTTAGGAATGCTTTTGCAGTATCCCACAAATTTTGGTGACTTATAGCTTCATTTTTGTTATGTTTGAGGAAAAGTTCAACTGCAGGACTCCTAGAGGTGATAAGTATAGTATTGTCTCAGGGTATAAAATCAATGCCCACAAAACAGTAGTCTTTGTATACACCAATGACAGCCACAAGGAGAAGTCAATGAAAGAGAAAATTCCCTTCAAAGTAGCTTCAAAGAAAATGAAATACCTAGGAACATATCCAACAAAAGAGGCAAGGGATTTCTACACAGAGAATTATGAAACCCTAAGAAAAGAAATAGCACAAGACATTAACAATGGAAGAACATACAATGCTCTTGGTTGGGAAGAATCAACATTGTTAAAATGTCTATACTACCCAAAGAAACCTACAGATTCAATACAATCCCCATTAAAGTACCAATGTCACACTTTGAAGAACTGGAAAAATCATTCTTCATTTTATATGGAACCAGAAAAAAATCCATATAGCCAAGGTAATTTTTAGTAATAAAAACAAAGCCAGAGGCATCACTCTATCAGACTTTAGGTCATATTATAAGTCCACAGATGTCAAAACAGCATGGTATTGGCTCAAAAGTAGAGAGAGACATAGACATATTGAATAGAATAGAAAAACAGAAGATGGAACCAGTCTCTAAGAGCCGTCTGATCTTTGGTAAAGCAAACAAAGCATACACTGGGGAAAAGAATCCTTATTCAATATATGATCTTGGATAACCACATGTGAAAGACTGAAACTGGACCCACACCTTTCACCACTTATAAAAATTGACTCAATGTGGATAAAAAATTTTAATCTAAGACATGAAATGATAAAAATTCTAGAAGAAAGGGTGGGAAAAACTCTTATGGGTATTGGCCTTGGGAAAGATCCTATGAAGAAGACTTCTGTGCCAATCACAATAACAATAATAATAATAAATAACTGGGGCTTAATTAAGCTAAAAAGTTTCTGCACAGCTAAGGCCACAAAAAAGCAAATAGACAACCTTTAGAATGGGAAAAGATATTTGCATTTTAGAAATCTGATAAAGGCTTGATGACTAGGATCTATAGAGAACTCAATCAACAAAAAAAAGAGCAAACAATCCCATCTAAAACTGGACAAGAGACATGAACAGAATCTTCTCTGAGGAAAACAATTGAATGGCTAACAAACATATTAAAGAAAAAAACTTATCATCCCTAATCATCAGAGAAATGCAAGTCAAAACCAACTTTAGATACCACCTAACCTCCAGTGAGAATAGGTCATATCACAAAGTCCCAAAGTTGTAGATGTTGGCAGAAATATTAAAAGAAAGAAGTACTTTTATACTGTTGGTGGGACTGCAAACTAATCAGCCTCTTTGGAAAGAATTGTGGAGAATCCTCAAAGAACTCAAATTAGATCTCTCATTCAATTCTTCAATCCCATTACTAGGCATCTACCCAGAAGAAAAACAAAATCATTCTTTCGTAAAGGTGTTTGCATTAGACTGTTTATCATGGCAGAATTTACAATTGTCAAAATGTGGAAACAACCTAAATGCCCTTCAACCTAGGAATGGATTACGAAGCTGTGGTATATGTATACCATTTAATACTATTCAACCATAAGAAATATGGAGACTTTACATCTTTTATGTTAACCTGGATGGAGTTGAAACACATTCTTCTTAGTAAATATCATAAGAATGGAGAAGTAAATATCTAATGTAGTCAATAATAATACAAACTCAGTAGATAAGTTTCATAAGAGAAAAGCTCAATTCAATAAAATTGAGGAGTGGGGAATGAGGCGGGGGAGGGGGAGGAGTGGAGGGGATGGGTGTGCACTCACTTAATGGGCACAATGTCAGGTTATATGGCACACCTTTTAGGTGTTGGACACAACTATGAGAGAGAATTCTACATATCAAACTTTTGACAAAGTTAATGTGAGTTTAACAAACTTCTCATTTTTTCCCTAAATACTGTAAACTAGTTGTTTGTACCCACATGTACCCTGAAATTTAGAACACATTAAAAAATTGAAAATAAGTATTGTGCTTAAGAAGGTAGGGTGACACTTTCACTAACTGTGATTGGTCCTTCTAGGTGTGAGTCAACCATTTGAAGTGAACTTAGCATCCGAAGCTTTCATGCTTTTCCCGTGAACAGGAAGTTTGGCAATAAAAGTCAAATTTTCAAGTTCGAATTTGAATGCCTGAAGCGTTCAAATACTGCTTGTGATGCTTTACAGAATGATGTTACACATGTAAAAATTTTAATAAAGGGTCCTATTCATAGAAAATGCTCCATAAATTAATTATACTATACTAGTCACCAATGTTATGGTTCATCTGAAGATCATTTCAATAACTTTCATATTTTTTCTTGTGACAATCTAATAAGGATAAAAATAAGTTAATATATAGTATATATAAGTCTTCACTTAATATTGTTGGCATGTTCTTAAAAGCTAAGACCTTAAAAAACAACATTCAGTGAGTCCTTGAATATTACCATTTTATTATAACATTGATGAGAGAAAAGAATTGGTTCAATATACTTTCACATAAAGTTAAGGTTTTCAATATTAATATACTCAGTATTAAGTGAATATTTGCCTTCTCGTTCTCTATGTATACACACACATAATGCATGTAGTAAGTTCATAAAATGACTTGAAATTATTAATGTATAAGTTAAAATATTTCTATTTTTTCTCTGACACTTGTTCTGGACTTTAAGGTCTTCCTTCCAACTGTGTAGTTGATTACTGTAACTCCTTCTAGTTTGATCCCATGAATTTCCATCATTTTAAATGTCTTTACATATTTTCCCAAATTTATGCTAGCTTTGTAGTTCCTTCTGCCAGCATGGCCCAGATGGACACAAGATCTACTCTTTCCCTGGTCCCTTCTTTCACTTATTCCTCTAGTTAAAAATAAGCAAAAGAAGAGGTAAAAGTAGCAATTCCACACTTGAGGTACAGAGGTCATTGTCACTGCTGTGTGGGATGCCACTTATGCCCTCACTTATACCAGCCAGTTTGGGTTTACCTCTCCATGAGAGATGTGTTGACTGTCTTAGGAAAAAGTTGTGTGATTACACAGAGGGTACTTTTCTCTTATACAGATCTGTCTGAATCCTTTACTCCTATCTCTACCCCTCACCTTGATCTACTAAAATTATAACCAGGAGTATTTTTTAAGTTTAAATGATTAAATGCAAATGAGCCATTGAAGTGGTCACCATTTTGTATAATTATGCTTAACATTTACTGAGTGCTTACTCTTGTGGTCTGTTACACAAGTTTTTGTCACCAGAGACCTTTGTTAATGAGGCGCATCACTTGGAAATAATAATAATAACTTAAGTTTCAGATGTCAGGTAAAGTGGTAAGGTGAAGTTCTATTAATCAGTGGAAATCTGTATTCTTATGCTGACAAATAGTGCAAGACAGTCTGCCTCTCAGTGTCCCTGCTTTGGACTGAGCTATCTTCTCACTTTTTCTCTAAGCCCTGGTGACCTCATGCTACTTTTGCAGGTTTGATAATATCACATATTTAATTTCCCTAGAGTTTTTTTTCCATTAATGATCAGCATTTCACCTTATTGACAATGAGAAAAATCACTCAAAATTCTTGTGCCTCAGTTTCTTTACATGTAGTACACATATTAGGATACCTAATCCGGGAAGCTTTGATGAGGTTCAAAGGAGAAAGTGAAAGTGCTGTATTTATAGTGAATTTATGAAGAACTGCTAACCCCAAATTCTCTTTCACACACACTCACGCAAATGTGTTTTAGAACCTACTCTGTATGTAAGGTCTCTAAGCACTTTGCAATCTAGAGCTATAACATCAATATAGAAAATGTTAAAAATATAAAGGGAATAATATTTTGATTCTCTGCCGATTTGTTTTCTCCTTTTGCTGGTGCAGCCTCCCATAATTCTTCCATAACTCTCCCCCAGGGATAGGAAGGCAAATGTGTGTGCAGAAGGAGAGGATGATTATATTATTTTTCTCTTGTTGCCACAACAAATTACCACACATTTCAAAGTTTAAAACAACACAAATTTGTTATCTCACAGTTTCTGTAGGTCAGCACTGACATGAATCTCACAGGACTAAAATCAAGTTGCTGGCAATGCTACATTCTTTACTGAAGCCTCTGAGTATAGTCCAGTTCCAGACGCATTCAGGTGGAGTTCAGTATGCTGCGGTTGAATACCCGGGGTCCCCTATCCCTCCTGCACAGGGTCTGTTCTACTAAATAGCACACCTTCCTCTCACTCTCCATGTGGTCTCCTTACAATAATATGGAATTTAGTCTGTTTTAGGATTCAAACATCTTTTCTTTCCAATTCTGCGTATCTTTCTTACTCATTTGCCTGCCTCCCTCTTCTGCTTTTAGAGCAGTGGTTCTCAACCTGTGGGTTGCAACCCCTTTGTAACAATGAAAATACATCATGGCATTGGGAAGGTTGAGAGCCACTGTTTTAAAGGCTTATGTGATTACTCTGAGCTCACCTAGATAATCCAAAATAATCTTCCTGCTTTCAAATCAGCTGATTAACAAGTCTGACTGCAAACCTCACTCATAGCAGTAAACTGCACTTTCCCAGGTACACAGTGTCCTCCCAGGACTGGAGCCCCCTTTTCTTTTTCTTTTTCTTTTTTCAAATTTAAGATTATGCTGTACACGGTGGCTCATGCCTGGAATACTGGGACTTTGGGAGGCTGAGGCACATGGACTGCCTAAGCTCATGAGTTTGAGACCAGCCTGAGCAACAGCTAGACCCCATCTCTAAATATGGCCCGGCATTGTGGTGGGCACCTTTAATCCCAGCTACTTGGGAGGTTGAAACAAGAGAATTGCCTGAGTCCAAGAGTTAGAGGTTGACTTGGCACTCTACCCAGGATGACAGAGTGAGACTCTGTCTAAAAGAAAAAAAAAATAGATTAATATGAGGTTACATTGTTTGTGACTGTCGTCATTGCGCCCCTCACCCAGGAGGTGTGCCTTATACCCTTACACTGTGCCTATTAGATGAGAGCACACCCATTCCCTCCCTCCTTCTCCCCTGCTCAACCTCCCAGAACTTGAATTTAATTGAGTTTTTCTCCAGTGTGGGCTTGTAGTTGTTCACCTACGGGTTTCATGTTAATATTGAGGTCATTGGATACTTGCTTGTCCATTCATGTGATACTTTACTAAGGAGATGTTCCCTAGTTCCATCCCAGTTAATATAAAAGATGGAGGAATCTGCAGCCCTTTCCCTTCTTGGTGCTTCTCAGCTTGAAAAAGACAGCTGACATCTTTCACCTTGAAATTTAAGTAGAGTCCTATATGCCTCCATATCCTTAGATTAAAAAGTTCTTAATGCCAGTTCTGAGGAAGCAGGAAAGTCTCCCTGAACACTTCTGTTGATTCTGGTATGCTGATAGGGAGACCAGCCAATTGTTTCACAGATGAGAATAGTCAACCAAAGTAGGGTGCACAGCACATGGGATTCTAACCAATTTTAACACCTAGTGCAGGTTGAATATCCTTTATTTGAAATGCTTGAAACCAGAAGTGTTTGGGGTTTCAGATTTTTTTTAAGTTTAAAATATATTTGGATTATGTACTTAGCTGTTCAGCATCCCTAATCCCATAGTACAAGGTACAAAATGCTCCAGAAAGCAATTCCTTTGCGTCATGTCTTCACTCAAGAAGTTTTGGAGCTTGGACCCCTTAGTAAGGCAGATTTTCAGATTATGGGTCCTCATCCGGTACTTCACCTTCACTTCCTCACCACCGTAATGTGAGTGAGGTTAGGGACATGGTGGGCTTTTCACAGTGCTGTGTTTCAGGACCTTCACAGTTCTAGACAGGGAGGAAGCAAACAATACAGTGTTTTCCTAACACCACTCTGTATAGTGAGTATTTTATTTATTATTATTATTGCTATGCTTATAATTAGCAAAGTTCCTCTTAGGGAACTGGTAAATTCCAGATAAACATGTTTATTTTCCTGTGGCTGGAACCTAGATATACAGAGATTCTTATATATTAATAATTGTGGCCCCTGGCTTAGGCAGATGTTATTATCACTACACTTTACCAGGAAGCCAACTGGGACCCAAAGTAAGAAGATGACCATCCAGGTAGAAGAGGAAGATAGAAGAGTAAAGCCCAAATTCTGGACTCCTGGCAGCGCTTTCTTTATTTCATCATGTTGTTAAACCATAAGCCAGCTGAAATTGCCCTCCCATCTGTGTACGCCAGAGAACTTAATCCAAAAAGCAGATAAAAATTAAACAAAGTTGTTGTCATCAGGATCCAGGCTGACCTGCTCTTTGCTGAGACACAATAATATTGAACACTAGGCATCATCCTACTCTGTAAAGAGAGTACCTGGGCATTGCCAGGAAGACATTTCCTGATTACCCTACAGGGGGTGCCGAGCTGGCCAATGCCGACTGTAAATAGAGCCAAATGGCACTGTGCTTTTAAGCTTATTTACCTTGAACTAGAAAAAGGATGAGACCCACACAGGTGCTGGGTCACTTTTGGCTGAGAGAATAAAGGATTAAAAGAATAAAAAAGAAAAAAAAAACAGGGGGAATCCTTCTTGAAGTCTGTTCTTCAATATGGAAAATACAATTTGGCCATTTCTAAAAGACAGCCTGTTTACCGAGGATGTCTGCATTAAAGCTTCTCAGCAGCCCACAGGAGACTTTCCAATTTCTGAGAGAGAGACTCAGCACACAGTATGTGAGGAGTGTGGCAATCAGCAGCAGGACATGGGTCACAGCTGCCCCTTCAGCAGGTTGGCACATTGCCAAGGATGGGGAAAGCTGGAGTGAAACCAAAATGGAGAAACAAACAAAAGTGGTGTCAGTGGAGTTTTTGGTTGTTGTAAGTGTGAAGTAATTAGACATATTAAAAGTGATGTAAAATTACAAAATGTTTAAATCTGTGCTTTGAAATTAGATTATCTTTGAATTCAAATATATGTGTTACCTTTCTCTCAGAGCCAAGTTTCTATCAGGGACTTAACACAAAAGATGATGTCATTATATGGACAAATAAAAAATGAAGAAAAACAGTGTAGCTTCGGTCTTCATATTTTGAAACAGGAACAATTTAGTATTCCACATTTGCCAAGAGAATCTTGTAATTGCTCTACTTGATTTTTAACCTAGATTATCATTTATGCTTTTAAGAGAAAAAAAGTCATTTTCATATTTATGAACCCAAAGCATATTTAGGCATAGAGTTTTGATGTGGTTTAAGGTGATAAATAAGCTATTTTCATGTAATTTCAACTTAATTTTATTATGGACCTATTTTTATTGTTTAGAAGTAATTGTGCCAGCTATTTTTTTTTCTATCACTATAGAATATATCTAAGTGAAAATCTATGCTTCTATTGCAAATTTATCATACTGTAAATTAATAAATTTGAATGCATTCTTATTTTCTCCTTTATTAAATAAAATCTTGCATAAAATATGCAATATATTATAAATATCATTCTATTTTGGAATGCAAAGAACTTACTTCTTCTTTAAAGCTGCATTTTATTTCATTGTGAGGCAAAATTATAATTAATGTAAGTATAGACTATACTACTTAGATTAGTTTTAATATGCTACTATTACAGAAATACTACAATGTCATCAACTAGCATGTCCTAAGTATGCAGATAAATCTATAGACTAGATCTGAAGTGTGGGATTTCTGGAAATAATAATAAATACATGTTTTAATTCTGATAGGTGTTGCCCGTTGGTTTTTAAAGTTTCCTGCAGTGTACCATTTCCACCATCAATACTTGCGTACAACTATGGGAAAAACACTGTTAACTGGCATACAACTTGCATTCTTGGCATTTGTTTTCCAGGTGAGAATGTTAGTTCATTTGTTGAATCTCTTTGCCATGAACAAAGAATATGGGAAGAAAGATCCAGAAAAAGCTGCCCGCAAATTTTAACTTTATTAAGTTGAGAATTGGCAAATGAGTCAACAAGAGCTTAAACAACCAGGACGGTTTTATTTTATAATCACCTAAAATTGAATGAAATTTTGACAGCTCAAATTTGAAAATAAAAAGGAGAAGACATCTAAAAAAACTAGTAAATACAAAAATAAATGACTACTGACGGTGATTTCGGGGCAATATGGGTAAAGGGCAAAACCATAAAGCATTCGAGTTCTGTTTTAGGTGGTCCTTACAGATTTGAAAGTTAACTCTGCTACTGCCTGCTTCCCTTCCTTCTTTACTTTTCTTTCTTTCCTTTTTTTCTTTACCCTCTTTTCTTTCTTCATTCATTCATTCTTTCCTATTTTTCTTCCCTCCTTTCTCCCTTATTTTTATATCTATAGGAAAATTAAGAATTGTAATGGCATAATCTGAAAATGATAATAATAGGCTTAGTTTCCAAATTAACATCTATATTAATATTCTACCCAGTCTTAGCAGTAATAATTTTTATAAATCAAAAGCACCTGATGTTAAAGCATTTTCATTTTTAGCAGTTCCTTAATGCCAGAAAATATGATGCAAAAGTGAAAATGACTTAAATTATTCTGTCTATATCTGAAATGACAAAAACAGAAACAAGTACTTGTGCTAGAACACGAGAGATATTAGAATTGAAGTATTAATAACCTATAATGATAAGATGGGTAAGAAAACGGTTCAGGATGGGAAACTATGGTTAGATGGGTCAGGGAGAAACACAGAGAGGAGTCAATGTCTAATCTGCATTTTCAAAGATAAGCAAACTCACAATTTTATATGTGAGAGAGAAAAAGATGTTTTCCAGAGAACAGTAGCATCTTAGATGTGAATTTTAAAAAGACGACATTGAAATAATGTATAGTATAGACTGGGTGGTGCAGAGAATTTCTCCAAAGAATGTATTAGGTGTTGTAAAACTTGACAGAAGGGAGGTATGAATAAGAAAAAAAAAAAAAAACAGGTAGTAGTAGGGAAAGAAAAAAAATGACTTGTGAAGAGTACAGATTCTCTAGGTGGGGGGTCAGCTTGTCAGACTGGTAAGGAGGCCTCAGTAAATGGAGAGAGTTCAGCAAATTAGGTGAGTTAGAAAGAAGGAGAAATGAGAAAAAATGATTCTGCTTTGTTGGAGTCAACAATAAAACAGAAATAAGTGAATGTCTCTCTTGCAGTTTTCCTTTTTTAAAAAAAAAGAAACACACTAATCCATCCACCCGCTGAGATCGTTTCAGTGCTGTTGTTCAGAAAAAAAAAAAAAAATACATCCCATCATTTTTAAACCTGAAACTACTTATATTTGAGCAAAAGCTTATTCTTTATACCAAAACTCTCTCTCTAAACAAATACTCGATTCACATACTTAACATGAAAGGATTTTATTACAACGACAAAGTGCCATAATTTAATGAGCCATATTAACTAAGTCAAGATATGTGATGAATCCGACTTAATCTCTTTTGAATTAACTCAACAATTTACCTTAGATAATTTCCTTTAATCTTACATTTAACAAATAATTTTTGAGTGTTGATTAAATGTCAAGGAATCTTCTAGGAACAGTGATGAATCCCTTACAGAGCTTTATTCCTAGAAATGATAAAGGATGAATAGATGGATATAAATTATGTTGATATAATGAGAAAAACTTAAAAAAGGAAGTTTCAAGTGATAAGAGAATTGCAGTTCATCTGGGATTCTCCAGGAGGATTCACTGAGAGGTGACTTTTTAGCAAAGAGATGAAGCCGATGAGTCAGCAAGCCTCACAAATATTGGGAAAGAGCATTCCAAGTGGAGGGGAGAATGAGGCTATAGTGTGCCCTGGAGGACTGTCTAGTGCGCTCTAGAGACAGTCAAGTGTCCAGAGAATAAATCTGAATAAGCAGAAAACAGAACTAGGGAGTAGATGGCAAGAATAAGCAAGTCCAGTTCACGTAGGGCTTTGGAAGTCTTTATCTAGACTTTTGCATTTCTTCTATTTAGACAAGAAACTTTTAAAATTAACAAAGAAGCAACATAAACCACCTTACATTTGAACTGGGTCACTCTGGATTTTGTTGAGAGTATACTGAGTATACAAAAACAAGAATCAGAAAAATCATTGAGAAGATTATCAAAATCTCAAGGAGACAGTGATGAAGGCAGTAATAGAGGCTGGGAGGAGTATACAGATTGTGGATAAATGTCAATGGTGAATCTGCCAAAATTTGGTAATGAATTGTATGTGTAATGTTTTTAAAAACCACAGAGTCAATGAAAGCTACAAATTTTATGTCCTGAACAACTGGAAGAACAGAGTTGCCATTTAACAGGATGGTACATGCCGTTGGGAGGATCAGTTTAGAAAGGAATGACATGAGCTGCATCTCTAAGTTAAGTTAAGTTTTAGATCTCTATTAATCACCAAGTGGAGAGGTCCAATAAGTAGCTAAGCACATGAGTGTGTAGTTTAGGGCAGAAGTCCAGGCTGGAGATTTAAATTTGGAATTCAACACAATTATTTGTCACCGAGGATGTCCTTTCAAAGTAACAAATCATTTTGGAAAGACAGAAGTAATTTTACCTCCAATGACTAACCCGCAGGTGTGCCCCACCCTTTTTCTATTCTGCCACACATTGGAAGAATAAGGGTTGTCTTGGGCCACACGTTAAATACAGAAACACTAAAGGAAGCTGATGAGCAAAAGAAAAGGGATATCTTACACCACAGATAAGCAAAGCAGTCCTCGATCTGCATTCTGTCTTGGGCCGCAGGTTGAACATCCTTAGAGTCAAATGGCAAAAAAAGAAGAAAAAAAAGTATACTAGTAAAATACCAAGCAAACATTTCCAAACTATATGGATCACTGCTAAAATATCTTATCTCAATGAGGGAGATTTTTGTAGCTGGAAAGAATCAAATAGAAGAAGTCAGAAACATTTTAATCAAGAAAAAAAGAAATGGAGGAAATAGGTATTCTTAGAAAGGGAAAGAAACCTGAGCAGATTTTGCCCTATCTGGTCTCCCCTCCATCATCTCTTTTAATTCTCCTCCATCTTAACTGTGAAACTGCTTTTAAAAAAATAATAATAATTCTTAGGATCTCCCCTCTGCAGCTGGAGGTTCTGTTGCCCTTTACTAATTTTTTCCTTCCTGATTTCTTTCCCTGTCACTAAACTCTCTCATGTCACTTAAACAACAAACCCCACTATAATTCTCTGCTGTACTCCATGTTTTCTATGAGATTAAAGACACTGTAGTATATTAAACTTGTCACCCTGTCGGCCTGTCATGACTCTGTCAAATGCTTGTCTCCTCCACGAGGGCGTGGTGGTCCCCTGGACTCCATCCTTCAGTAATGCCTACCTTCTCTCCTGCCTTTCTGCCTTGACTGCTTTTCCAGACATTAATTTGTGAACTCCTCTTATCCTGAATGGGCTGCTTCGCTGTGCTGGGTGGAGACATCAAGCCTCACAAAACGGCCCACCAAGACTGCTGAGCTCATGACAGCCTGGGGGGAATAAAACACTCATTTTTTCCTTTTTCATATAAGAGTTTATGTATGTTTAACTCTTTGCCATTGTTATACTAGTTGGTTCTTCGGCCCTTCTGAATGTTGAGGACATTAAGGCACTTATTCTACCCTATCCATCTTGTCACTTGAGGCTATCAAAATTCCTGGCACACAGGTAATGCTCAATAATTTGTTTTATATTAGAAAAAAATTTAACTTATTCCTTCAATGTCCCAGTTTCCTCATGTGTAAGATCAGGATAATAATTAGATTAAATGATATAATACATGAAGAGTACTTAGAACAGTGTCTAGTTTCGAATTCCTTCAGTGAACATGATTTTCATTATTCTTCCTTCCATTCTGTTCAGTCACACTGACTAGTCTAATAGTTACCTCTATATACTCAGCTTGCTCAACCCTCTGATCTCTTCCTCCTTCAGTAAACTTTGCATGGTACCTTGCATTTTATTTTATTTTTAAACAATTTTTTTTATTATCAGTAGAAATTTCATTCTTAATTCTTTGTGGTAACTTCTGTCTCCATATGTACATTTTCTTTTTACTTTCTGTAACTTTATAGGGCATTAATTTACCCATTTCCATGACTATAAATGTCATCCACTTGGGGCAGCGCCTGTGGCTCAGTGAGTAAGACACTGACCCAATATACTGAGGGTGGCAGGTTCGAACCCAGCCCCAGCCAAACTGCAACAATAACAAAAAATAACCAGGCATTGTGTCAGGCGCCTGTACTCCCAGCTACTCAGGAGGCTGAGGCAGGAGAATCGCCTAAGCCCAAGAGCTGGAGGTTTTTGTGAGCCATTGCGCCAGGGCACTCTACTGAGGGCAACAGTGAGACACTGTCTCTAAAAAAAATTATAAATAAAAATAAATAAATGTCAACCACTGGCTGTCCCTGTCTGTATATTTTCAGGCCCAAGCTCTCTCCTGAGCTCAAGACTCCAGGATGACCCACCTATCATCTTCATCATGTGTAACAGACATCTAAAATGTCCAACAAGGGCCTGAAACAGACACTCACTAACTGTCCCATAAGAGCATCTCTTTTTGTTCTTCCTCACCTCAATATTTACCCAGTCTGTCCATCTAGTTATTCAGGCCAAAACAACCTGGATTTGTCTTTCTTGCCTATTACATCTTACATTTCTGCACAATATTTTAACTCTTCTTTTAGAAATATGTACAGAATTAGACCACTTCTTAATCATTCAAATTTGATTATAGTGTATGTACTACGATCGGCTATCACCTTGAACTCTTTAATAATATTCATTAGATTACCTTCTCTACACACTTGTTTCACTACAGTCTGTAACCCATGTAGCTGTCAATGTATCTCTTTAAATATTTAAGTCATATTATTGTGTTTCTTTGCTATTAATCCTGAATGCTTTCTTTCTTGCTAAGAATACAATGCGGAGACTTTCCCGTGGTATACAAAGCCCTACACATTGAGCTACAAAGCTCCACATTGAGCTTGTCAGCTCACACTGTCCCCTAACATGTAATTCACAATATTCTAATTACATCAGTCTTCTTATTATTCCTGGATCTGGCAACGTTAGTGCCTATTTTTACATTTTTCTATTTCTTTTGTTCTTTTTTCAAAATCTTCACCAGGCAAGCTTCTTTGATTATATATTTCTTAACTATCAGCTTTTTAGAGATTTGGTTCTGATGCCCTTATCTAAAACATCCTCCATTAAATGTCTATGCTATTTTCCTGCTTCATTTTCTCTGTGGAATTTATATTCCTGAGTTACAATTCATGTAATATAAACATGGGTCCCATCATTCACTTTCTGTTTACTTAATTCTGGTGTGCACGTATAGCAGTATCTGATTGGTTAACTGGTGTGCCTTCTAGGAAATGACTTCATTAACTAGACTACAACCTTACATGCAGTTCCTTTGCCTTTAGCACTACACACCTGATTTATTAGTATTGCATGCCTGATTTATTCCCAAACTTACATGTGCACCTTCCCTCCAGTCCCTTCAGGGATGTTGTTCTATACATTTGGAATAGAGTTAGATTTTCTTTTAATTGTCTATATTCTTTGCTGGGATTCCAAACCTCCTCTGTCTCTCGGTGGGTATGTATATATAGATTTGCATACATTAGGGTTAATTCTTTATGTAGTAAAGTTCTATAGGTCCTAAAAACTGCATAAAACTATGTATCTGCCATTACAGTATCATGGAGAATATTTTCATCTAAAAATCACCTTTTTTTCAACTACTCAACCTTCCCCTTACCTGAATGACACTGGAAACTACTTAGATGTTTAACATTTCTATAGTTTTGTCTTTTCTGAAATGTTACATAATTAGAATCAGTTTGTAGCCTTTTCATACTAGGCTCTTTTACTTAGCAATATGCATTTAATATCCTTTAATTGCCTTTTTATGCTGTGACAGCTTATTTTTTATTGCAAAGTACTATTCCATCTTATGAACATAACACAGTTTATCCATTCAAACACTGAAGACCACCTTCCATGCTTCAAGTTTTTAGCAATTATGAAAAATATAGGCATAAGTATCCACATGCAGGTTGTTATACAGACATAAGTTTCCAGTGCAAATGAGTAAACACAGGAACATGATATTTTCTGGATCATATAATAATTTAGCTTTACCAGTGTTATATAAATGAGCTAAAGATGGCCTTTTTATACTGGCAGCCCCAGACTTATTTCTCCACTGCAGGATAAAATTCATTATCATCTCACTTGCCTAAACAAGCAAACTTTTAAGCATTTAGAAACTTTTAATTCAACCTAAACAAGCAGCAAAGTTTTAATCATTTAGAGATTTTCTGCTTTCATATTCTTTGAAAATTAATCTCACATCTGTTGTTCATTGATAAAACAAAACTTTGTGTTGTACGACCTCACACCATTGCTGCACTTTAGAGTTCTCTAACCCAGAAAGAGCTGGCTGAGCTGCTGAGACATCATCTAGGCGAGTAAATTCCCTTCCTAATCTTTTTTTCCTCTTGGGAGTTCCCTTGTTCTACTTGCTGCTGGATGGTAGCTCCCTTCTATGTAACCTTGTCTACCCAATAAAGTTTGCACTACTCACAACCATGTACTTTTCCTTGTGCCATCCCCCAACCCCCTTGAATCTCCTATAGTAAGAAATAGCCACATCCTGTTCCAAAGTGGTCATATCATTTTGCATTCCTGCTAGCGGTGAATAGTGTGCCTGTTATTCCACATACTGTCCAGCATTTGGTATTTAGCTATTCTTATAGGCATGTATGAATGAGTATCTCATTTTGGTATTTAGCTATTCATATAAGCATGTATAAATGAGTATCTCATTTTAATTTATCATCTGTGTGTCTCTTCAGTGAGATGTCTTGATTCAGGTTTTTCTTGATTTTTCAATTGGGTTATTTTCTTATTATTTAGTTTTAGGAGGTTTTTGAAAAGTGTTTTGGATATAAATTGTTTCTCAGATACTCAGGTACATGTTTTTCAAATATTTTATAACATTCTGTGGCCTTCTTTTCATTCTCCTAACAGTGTCTTTGGGAGAACAGATGATTTTTATTATAATGAAGTCCAGTTTCTCAGTTGTGGATTTGTGTGTGTAGGATTTTTATGTTGTATCTAAAAACATCATTGTCACACCCAAGATCATCTAGATTTATTCCTATGTCATCTTCTAGAAGTTTTATTATTTATGCATTTTATATGAAAATCTATGATACATTTTCAAATAATTTTTATAAAAAGTGCAAAGATTGTGTCAAGATTCTTATTTTGTACTAGACATTCAATTTTTTATTATCATTTTATCATTTGTTGAAAAGACTGTTCTATTCCCCATTGAAAGCCTTTGTATCTTAGTGAAAGACACACTGGCTGTATTAGCATGGGTCTATTTCTGGGCTTTTTGTTCTGTTCCATTGAAGTACATGATATTTACATGTCTATTTTTTCACTCAAACTCCTGTTTTGATCATTATAGCTTTATAGTAAATCATCTAATACAATAATATCAAACTTACTAAATTGTCAGTATTTTGTTGACTATTATGGATCTTTCCATATCAATTTTGAAATCAGTTTGTCAACCTCCATAAAACAGCGTGTTGGAATTTCATGGAATTTCTATTTTCAAATGGGAATAACTGATACCACAGCAACATTAAGTCTTGCAATCCATAGATCTCCATTAATTCTTCCTTGAGCCCCTTCATCAGAGTTTTGTAGTTCTGTATTTATTTTTGGCTTCAGTTTTAAGAGTTCTTTCCTGTAATATTTTATTTTCTCTTCTAATTAGTTTAGGCTTTCATTCTTCTTCTTTCTCTAGTTTCCTAAGGTAGAAACTCAGTGTTGAGTTTAGGTCATTCTTCTTCTCTAACATGCACATTCAATGCTATAACGTTTCATCTAGTCAGTACTTTTCCTACCTCTGCCAAATTTTGTAGGCTGCATTTTCACATATATTTAGTTTAAATATTTTAAAAGTATTTCTTTTTTTTAATCTCTGTGTTATTAAGTGTATGCTATTTGATCTCCAAACATTTTTAGATTTTTACAACTATTTTTATATTATTAATTTCTATTTAATGCAACTGTGGGTTAAGAACATACTTTGTATAATTTCTCTTGTTTAAGTTTGTTAAAGTATGATTGATGGCCTGGAATATGGTCTATCTTGGAAAATTTTCCTTCAGAGCTTGAGAAGAATGTGTATTCTCCTTCTGTTGGGTGAAGCCTTTTGTAAATGTCAATTATAGTCAAGTTGATTAATGTTGTACCTCAAGGCACCCTAAATTCTTACTGATTTTCTGTCTACTGGATATCAGTTACTGTAAGAAGGAAGAGTGTTAGAATCTTCAACTATAGCAGTAGATTTTATTCTTTTTCTTTGCAGTTTTATCAATTTTTTGTTCACATATTTGATGCCCTATTGTTTGGTTTGTATACACTAAGGATTGTTATATTTTCTTAGATAATTGACTCTTTTATCATTATTCAATGTTCTTCTTACCTCCAATAATTTTCCTTGCTCTGATGTCTACATTTCTGAAATTAACATAGCTATTTTCACTCTCCTTAGGTTAGTGTTGGCATGTTATGATTTTTCATACCTATACTTAACCTATCTTGATTTTCATATTTGAAGTAGGTTTCTGATACACAATGTATGGTTGAGTCTTATTTGTATACTGTCTCTGTCATTTAATTATTGTACTTAAGCCATTTACATTTAAAATGATTATTTATATAGTTTAATACATACCACATTGTTATTTTTCCATTCATTTCACATGTACTCTGTTACTTTTTTTTCTTTTTTTTATTAATTGATATCTGTATACATTAATGCAAACATGGGGTACATTGTGCTGTTTTCATATACAATTTGAAACACCTTCATCAAGCTGGTCAACATAAATTTCATGTCATTTGCTTAATCATTGTACCAAAACATTCATATTCTAGTTCTAGAAAAGTTCACTTGTACCCTTGTTAGACAGATATATAGGTGATCTTTCCCGTCACCCTCCCACCACCCATCTGCTCTTCTCCCCTCCCCTTTCCCACCCCTCCCCTCTGTTACTTTTTCTATCTTCCCTCTTAGTTTTCTGCCTTCTGTGGTTAAATAGAGAATTTTATGTGACTTCTTTTTCTCTTCTCTTTTAGCATATTAATTATACATTTTTAACATTTTGTTTTATTTATTTATTAAATCATAACTGTGTACATTATATTCTACACCTAATAAATTTCACATGTACCCTTGAAAGATGCACCATAGGTATGGTCCACCAATTACTCTCCCTCCACCCATCCTCCCCTCTCCGCTCCCCTCCCTTTCTCCTTATTCTTGGGCTATAATTGTTTTATGGCTTTCATAACAAAGCTATAAATTGGTTTCATAGTAAGACTGAGTACATTGGATAATTTTTCTTCCATTCTTGAGATGCTTTGCTAAGAATATTTTCCAGCTCCATCCATGTAAACATGAAAGAGGTAAACTCTCCATCTTTCTTTAAGGCTGCATAATCTTCCATGGTGTACATATACCACAATTTATTGATCCATTTGTGGGTCAATGGGCTCTTGGGCTTCTCCCATGACTCAGCAATTATGAATTGGGCTACAGTAAACATTCTGGTACATATATCTTTGTTATAATTGTAGGATCAAATGGCAGGTCTATTTTTAGATCTCTAAATGTTCTCCAAACATCTTTCCAAAAGGAGTGTATTAGTTTGCATTCCCACCAGCAATATAGAAGCACTCCCTTTTCTCCACATCCATGCCAACATCTCTGGTTTGGGGATGTTGTGATGTGGGCTAATCTTACTGGGGTTAGATGATATCTCAAAGTAGTTTTGATTTGCATTTCTCTGATGATTAAGGATGATGAGCATTTTTTCATGTGCCTGTAGGCTGTGTGCCTGTCTTCTTCAGAGAAGTTTCTCTTTAAGTCCCTTGCCCACCCTGAGATGGGATCACGGGTTCTTTTCTTGCTAATATGTTTGAGTTCTCTGTGGATTCTGGTTATTAAACCTTTCTTGGAGACATAACCTATAAATATCTTCTTCCATTCTGAGGGCTGTCTGCTTGCTTTACTTACTGTGTTCTTGACTGCACAGAAGCTATTTAGTTTGATCAGGTCCTAGTAGTGTATTTTTGATGTTGCTTCAATTGCCCTGCGTCCTCCTCATAAAATATTCACTCAAGCAGATTTCTTCAAGAGTTTTTCCTGCACTTTCTTCTAGAATTTTTATAGTTTCATGTCTTAAGGTTAAATCTTTAATCTAGTGAGAGCCTATCTCAGTTAATGGTGAGAGGTGTGGGTCCAGTTTCAGTCTTCTACAAGGCTGGTTCAATATACATAAATTTATAAACAAAATTCATCACATAAACAAATTAAAAAACAAAGACCATATAATTCTCTCAATTGATGCAGAAAAAGCTTTTGATAATATTCAGCATCCCTTCATGATCAGAACACTTAAGAAAATTGGTATGGAAGGGACATGTCTTAAACTGATAGAGGCCATCTACAGCAAACCCACAGCCAATATTGTATTGAATGGCATTAAATTGAAATCACTTCCACTCAGATCAGAAACCAGGCAAGGTTGCCCATTGTCTCCACTACTTTTTAACATTGTAATGGAAGTCTTAGCCATTGCAATTAGGCAAGAAAAGGTAATCAAGTTTATCCACATAGGGTCAGAAGAGATCAAATTTCCACTCTTTGCAGATGAAATGATTGTATATCTGAAAAACACCAGGGATTCTACTACAAAACTCTTAGAAGTGATGAAGGAATACAGCAGCATATCAGGTTACAAAGTCAACACCCATAAAATAGTACCCTTTATATATACCAACAATAGTGAAGCTGAAAAAACAGTCAAGGATTCTATTCCTTTTATAGTAGTGCCAAAGAAGATGAAATATTTGGGAGTTTACCTAACAAAGGATGTGAAAGATCTCTATAAAGAGAACTATGACACTCTAAGAAAAGAAATAGCTGAAGATGTTAACAAATGGAAAAACATACCATGATCTTGGCTGGGAAGAATGAATATTGTTAAAATGTGCATACTACCCAAAGCAATATATAATTTTAGTGCAATCCCTATTAAAGCTCCACTGTCATACTTTAAAGATCTCAAAAAAAAAAACATTTTGTTTTATATGGAATCAGAAAAAACCTCGAATAGCCAAGATATTACTCAGAAATAAAAACAAACCAGGAGGAATTACACTACCAGACCTCAGACGATACACTATAAATTGATAGTGATCAAAACAGCATGGTTGGCACAAAAACAGAGAGGTAGATGTATGGAACAGAATAGAGATCCAAGAGATGAACCCAGCTACTTACTGTTATCTGATCTTTGACAAGCCAATCAAAAATATTCAATAGGGAAAAGATTCCCTTTTTAACAAATGGTGCTGGGTGAACTGCCTGGCAGCTGTAGAAGACTGAAACTGGATCCACACCTAAAATTTTGTTTTAATAGTGGCCCTGAAATTTGGAAACTTTTACAACTAATCTAAGGCCACATTCAAATAACATAGGAACCTTATAAACTTAACTTGTTCTGTCTTCCACACTCTTCTTCTGTTAATGTAGATCATAATTTCTGACCTAAATAATTTTTTCTGTCTAAGGAGCTTCATTTAGTATTTCTTACAGAGCAAGTCTAATGGTGATAAATTCCCTTTGTCTGAAAGTGTTATTGTCACTGTCACTTTTGAAGGATAATTTTGCTGGTGTAGTGAATTCTTACATTTTAATGTTACTTTGACACCCATTTTTAATATAAATTGGTCTTTCTCATTTCAGAGGAAGAACTTAGTTATCCTTGCGACAGTTCCTAGTTTTCCACCTCCTCCCAGTTTCTCTGTGTATTCTATCTAGGTATCTGTTTTATACAATGATCTGCTAGTAATCTGCTCCTTATGAGAAAACTGTATTGATCCACTAGATGGACCCCATGACCTTTGCACTCTGCAGGGAATGTCCAGACACACTGCAGTGACCACCTCTCAGCCATAGCATGAGTCTTCAAAGTTTATGCCTACTTGCTTTAACTCCACCAATTAGAATTTTCCATGAAAATCTCCTCAGCACGCCAATAAACACTTTGGCCTTGCTTGCAAGGATGATCACTTGTTTTTCACCTGCCCACTGAATGCATGTGTCCTGTATGGCTCCCCACTTCCCATTGGCCATGTGAGACGTGCTGCCCTATACTCTCTGGGATCTGTAAGTAATAAAACTGCTTCTGCTATTTCAT
The DNA here is from genome assembly GCA_963574575.1 of Galagoides demidoff. Taxonomy (NCBI): domain Eukaryota; kingdom Metazoa; phylum Chordata; class Mammalia; order Primates; family Galagidae; genus Galagoides; species Galagoides demidoff. The sequence continues at coordinate 35,847 of CAUYQV010117761.1, forward strand.
TGTGTTTTACAAATGCTATCACCTCTTTGTCTTTCCTGATCAACACACTTAATTCTAACTATCCTCCCAGTTGGAGTTCTCCTAGGGGGTGGCTACCTTAGTATCAATAAACTGGACACAGGTCAGACAAGAGGAAAAAGTCTGTCTACGAGAAAAAAAACAAGTTTCCTATCTGAGGGACACCTCACCTATTCCTGGGTCAGACTCTTAGTCATTAGGCCATCCACCAGGATAAAGAAGTATCCCATCTACAACATACTGCAAATACAACTATCTTCTCCAGACCCTTATCTGGGCAGGCCTAGATTTCATAGCCACTTCCCATAAAGAGAGGGACCCCAAACCAAAGTTGAGGAAAATATGATAGCTTGACATAGAATCTAGGTTTTTTTTTTCCTTTCAAAACTTTAAATATTTTACTCTATTCTTCATCATGTGATTTATAGGGAGATCTCCATTGTAATTCTTGTCCTCATTCTTCTTTAGGTAGCTTTTTGTTGGTTGATTCATTTTGTTTTTTTCTCTGGCTTCTTTCACAGTTTGCTTTGTTTTTGGTTTTCTACTATTTCAATGCAATATGCCTGAGTGCAGATTGTTCAATATTTAGCTTGCTTGCTGTTCTCTTAGCTGCCTGTTTCTGTGAGTCGATGTCTGTCATTAATTCTGGAAAGTTTTCAGTTATTATTGCTTCAATTACATTTTTTAGATAATTTTTAATAAAATTTATATTTTTGCTTCAGTTATTTTTTGTGTGTTTTTCTGTCTTTTATTTCTGATATTTCAATGTACGTATATGTTATATACTTTATTCTTGTTCCATAAGTGTTGTATATTTTGTTCCATTTTCTGATTCATTCTTCTCATTCTTCACATTTCAGTTTGAGAAGTTTCTATCGATTTGTCTCCAGGATCCCAGATTCATCCTTTGCTATATCTATTCTCTCATGAACCCATTAAGACATGATTCATTTTGTAAAAGCATTAGTAATTTCAAGTATTTCCTTTTGATTATTAGAATTTGCATCTCTCTGCTTACATTAACCATTTATTTTGCGTGTTGTCTAATTTTTCCAATAAAGCCCTTATAATACCAATAATATTTATGTTAAATTCTCTACTGATCTGGGAATTCCAAAATGTGTGTAATAACTGAGTCTTGTTTGGATGTTTGCTTTGTCTTTTCAGACTGTTTTTAACTGTCTTTTAGTATGCTTTGTAACTTTTTGTTGAAAACTGCTCATAATATCTTGGGTAATAAAAATTGAGGAAGATAGATAGGCTTTTAATGTGAGGTTTTATGATAATCTCAATAAGCACATGCCTATTTTTAGTATTTGTTATAGCTGTAGGTGTCAGAGACCTCTCCATTTTCCCCCAAAGTTCCTTCTTATTTTTTCACTTCCCTTCTTATCTTTGGCTTTTTTAGAGAAGTCTTCTGTAGTGGCCTTTGTTGATTATAGTTCACAGTTATTACACCAAACTCATGTCCATTTGGGGAAGGGGAAGTGTTTCGTATTTCATGATTTAATCTCCTCCATCCCTTAGTAGCTCTGAGTGCCTGGGACTGTAACCATTACAAATGTTTCCTAGGATTTTCCTCTTATTCTTAGGTGGGATAGAAAATCTAGAGGAATTGAAGTTGGCTAATATCCCATTCATAGTTAGATAAAGCTCTGTAAAGTGGTTTTCCTTTTAGAACAGATTTTTCTTACTGAGAATGCTCTGAATGTATTTCTCAAGATGTTTTTCAGAATGTTTTACCTACCCTCTATCTCCCATTCCCCCATCCAACACAGGAAATGTAAGAGGATTTTTCTAGGATCTGCACATGGAAGACATGGTGGAGTTCCTGGAGGTAAATCTAAAACAGTAAGGGGGCACTAAACCTGTGTTCTGCAAAGTTTCCTGCTCTGCCTCCAGTAATTTGTAAGTGATTACTGAAGCTTCAGCTCTAGGTAAACTGGTCTGGGCTTTGGTTGTCTATATTCTCCTTTATTCCAGATTTCTTGGAGACAATTTCCCATGTGACATCAATTCTTTTATAAGCCTAAGGAAAGTAATTGATTTTCAAATTGTTCATTTTTTTCTTGTAGACTGTAAAATTATTGTGAATTTTTAGACATGTTAAGATATTAAAACTTCACACTTGCAGCAGGCTAGTTCATACTACAACTGGATCCTTATACTATGGATTTTTTTTTTTATTTTTCCCATATTCCTGTTGCTTAAAACTCTTCAAAAAATCCCTTCCCTTTTCCTTTAGTTCCTGCTGCCTCTCATTCAGACATTCTCCCTGCTTTTTCTTTTCTCAATAAATTTTCAGCCTCCTCTTCAATAATCTGTCTTTTATTTTTTATTCTGTTTTATTCTGAACTCCATCCTCTCCTTTCCAAAATCAAAAGAATATTCTTCTCCATATTCATTTTTTATTCTCCTCTTCATCTTTTTTTTAAAATTGTGCTTAATGTGGTAAAGGAAAGAAAAGACAAAATAAAGTCAATTTAGTTTCAATGATTAGCTTAATCATTTTCTACAGCCTGTGAAAATGCCATATATTGACATCAAGGATTTCTATAGACATTTTGGGTGACCATTGCTTCATCTGTTAATTAAGTGTGTGTAGTCAGCCCAAGAATTCAATATAAAGAACTAATGTTTATTCTATTTTTTTCTGTTTCGTTTAATTGGTACTATCACAACAGTATTATTTTTCTACTGTTTTCTTTGGCAATTACACTTGTTTCAACTACATTGTGGTCTAAATAGAGTTCTGTGGGCTAACTATCATTTATAGCATTGTTTCCATGGGGAAATTACTCCTTAGGTCTAAACAACTAACTACATAAAGCTTTTTGTAGAAAGTTATTTATAAATGCGATAAAGCACTTCTCTTCCTCCCACTCTGATCATTCCAAAGAACAGACTGACAGCCAATGTGTGCAACAAGAATAGACATGAATACTGTTTCTAATGATGTCAAGGTAATCCATGTAATGATTGACTATTCTAGGTCATGTACTACTAGCTTGTAGTAACTATAACATGGTTGTTAAACATTCTATTTTTCAAAATAATAACATTAAGTATTAGTACACTTTTTACATGTGTAGAAATTTGGGCTCAGTTTGATTAAGGAAATTCCTCCACATCACTATGTCTCTAAGTGGTGTAATTAAAATTTCAACTGGATATATTTGAATTTATGGAATATTAGGCTATAATAGCAAAATTAGATAAATGTAAAGGTGACATTGTTATTTCTCATTTCATTATTTTGAATAAATTTATCTCCTAACATTATATAGTTCTTTCTCATTACCACCAGAATTGCTCTAAGATTCTTATTGTCTGTTTAACTGCCAATATAAAGGCATTATTTACCTATATGTCACTTTTACAATAGATTAAATAGAACACATATCTGACATTTATACAGAGAGAAAATTTGAGAATTCTGAAATGCTGCTTATTGTAAAGGTTGTCAGAAAAGGTATAAATATTTTAAAAAGTAAAAATAACAAAGGAATTTTAATTATTTTGATAATACAAAAGTATCCTAATACCATCTATGTCTTGCTTACATTGTAATCACTCTTTTTTATGTATATTTGAAGCATGAAAGTGAAATGAAAGTTTTTCATGTTACTTACTGAAAACAGATAAAAATCTAAGCACAATCAATGATCTGTCTCTATAATGACAACCCCAAATAAAGCACATTCTAGCGTATAGAATGGAGTGTATTCCTCTCTGTTTTCCCAATAAAAGCTTACCTACCATGCTATATGAAAAATGTTTTGCAGAAGTTCAAGTAGAAGAAAACCTGAGAGATTCAAATTGTTTAATGACACATAATGTGTAAGCAATATTAACTCAAAAGAACTCATAAAATAATAAAAAGCATGGAAGTCTTAATAAATGCATTGTAGATAAAATATTTTCAAGTCCAAACTTTCAAGCAATTATTATATTTTCTGTTTCTAGTAATAATTAGATATAACAAGCACTTGGCATATTTTATAATGCTCTATAACTAAGAGCATTATAAAAATATATACCATTCTCTTTCAATATACATTGTCTTCATTGATATAAGTGAAAATATAAGAATAGAGTACAAGTACAACTTAATTGGTGATTTTAAGAAAATAACATAATCAGTCACTTTTTTTGTTAATTTGATTTTTGTTATTTACAAATAACTTATTTTATAACTATAAAAGAGCTATAATGACAATGAGTTTCACCTTGACCTTTTAGTTATAGAAAGATCACCTTAAAATGATATTCTTAATTACATTCAGTGTCCACAATTATTTCCTTTTAAAAAAGACCCAAGCAGTATTAAACTTTAAGAAATTCTGGTGGTACGAACAAGAGGTAATAAATGTGAAAAAATTTGTACCGTACCTGCTCCACATTGAAACTAGTAGTGTCCACTTTTATAATTAATTGACATAGTAAACTGGAAAAGATTACTAGTTACACATTTTTATTCCATATTACAAGAAAGAAAATTTCCTTTTTCTAGGAATTAAAGTCCATATTAGAAAAAAATCTCCATATCTCTTTAGATGTCAATATACACTCAAAAATAAACATAATCAAAAGTATCCACAAATACATTTCTCTGTCAAGAAAGTACACTATTTGTTATTTATAGTAAAAATCAAGTTTTTTAGTGGAATGAAAATCAAAGGCATAATTTGATAAAATTGGGAAGTAAAATTATCAAAATCACAAAAATGGCATTCTCATTCTGCTATCCTGGGCATAAGACATATTACTTTCATCAAATTACCATGCAAAAGCCATATTCCAAACTAAGGCTAAAGACATGTCAAATGTAGAACCTGTCCTTTTAAAATAAAATAAATAGAAAATAAATCGAACAAACAATTGTCCTCTTATCCGCTCAGCTGTTGTAGTTGTTAAGGTTAAGAAAGAAATAATGGTCACAGGAAGGTTGAATTTCACAGAGATTGTAAAGCCATCTTTAATCACAAATTTTGAATGCTTTCCACTTGGTTGACTATGGAAACGGGACCCCAAGCCCAACAACTATAGATGATAAAAGAATGATAAAAAATGTTCCTACCACACTACGTATTCCAATTAAACCAATCAATCTGTCAAAGGTCGTGTCATCATTTTCTTTTCTTTCTTTTTTTCTTTCTTTCTTTTTCTTTTTCTTTTTTTGCAGGTTTTGCTCAATAAAATTACTTAGGTGGTAGTAGTAGTCAGAGCCATTTGTATTAATTGGTTTTGGGTTTATATTTTTATTTTATTTTTATTTTTATTTTCTTCTTCATCTGCTTCCAATTTATTTTTTTAAGGCTGTCTACCTACTTATTTTTTATCCTAGTTAATAAAATAGAGTATGAAGAGGGTTAATGATGAGCTAGACTTTATCATAAATTTAAAGCTGGCTCTTTTTGGCCTTCACATTAACAGATTTTTTTTTTTCAGGACTCTATACTAGTCTTATGATGGGTCTTCCTTTAAGTATGACAATGATTTGATGACCAAATACGCCTGAGGAAAAGGAGTTGAAAATGCAGCCCTGCTATGGTACTCTCTTTACCAGGGAAGCCTTTAGGAAATTAAGATATAGCTGCTCTGCTCTGAATGGTTTTGGCAGCTGGACCTCTGAGTAATTAAGAATATTTGCAAGAGTCTGAAGCTGCAGGATATTCTTGCCAGGTGCCTTTAACTAAAGATTACCTATAGTTAAAAGACTACAGATAATCTGTGTGGATTTATGAGAGAGGGTAAGTTTGTTGACATTCTAAAATATAAAATGGAGATATTTCACAATTTGAACTCTCCATGCTGTGCGAGATGACTCCACAGAACCTCACTCGGGGACCTTAGCTAGCTGTCATTCTGGGCCAGGAGGAAGTGGTGAGTATGGGAAAGAGTTGTTCAAGTTGTCTCAGATCTCTTTCTGCTCTTTCTATGCCTCTTGATTGCCTTTAATCTTGAAATTATTTAAACATATGATATTAGATGATATTAGGATCTTTAATTTGTATGAGTCTTATTTGACAACATAGCCCTGATTCTTACTGAGAATCCTACCTAAAATAATAGATTTTGTTAATTGGAAAATACCTAGGACAAATAAAGAGAACTCTTTTCTGTTCAGAATAGGGTGAGACCTTACATGTAAGATAAATATAAAGTTTGAAAAACAATGCTGTTTACTATTTTATAGTTATTTAACTTCTATATGATGTTTTATGACAAATTTAGATTCCCTTTCTTCTTTTCTGGGAAGCAAGGAAAGTAAAAAAAATAAATAAAAAGAAGAGTCAGAGAGTTTCAAGAGTCAGAAGGTTTAATAATTATTTTATTAAAAATAGATTTTCCTGCATTTTAATAAAGAAGCATAATAAAAATTTTATGTTCTAATTTAAATTAAAATAATGTAAATAATAATTTAAAATAATAAATAAGCTTAAATGATGCATCATAGATACATTAACACAAATTTATTTTGCATAAATGCGTGTATTTTATATTGTAGATACAAAATTCTTCTTGAAGATTACTTCCAGAATGAATAAATATGATACAATTTTTATACAGGAAATGATGTAAAATTACACCTCTTTTTTATACACAAATTTAACAGAAAACATTTCCTGTGGTTCCTTATGTCATTTATACTTTAAACATGGTAAAATAAATGCAATTAAGTGATAAAATTTTAAATAACTGTGTTCTATGTCTCATTAATTCTGAAACAGGCAAAATTGGTCCTTTGCAGTAACATATAGGAAGCAAAATTCCTATAAGTTCATAGGAAGATAACACATTCACATAAATTTTACAAGAATAATACTTACATGTTTACCAATGCTGGTTATTTCCAAAACTTCAGGATTGAAGAGTGTCTATTTCCAAAGTCAAATCAGGACATATTGAAAGAATATAATTTTATACATGGTAGATATTAAGAAATACATTATTTTGAATGTGCATCCTTCTATTAATTGCTTTGTCTTCACAACCAAATGTTATTAAAATGTTTTAATCAATTGTATTATTTAAGGCTTTCTAAATATAGAAATTGATTTGATAAATTCAATAATTAGAAGTGTTTCTTTTTCAGATCACTATAGTTCCTAGGAAAGATAAATAGTCCAAATTCACCAAAACTTCATGGCCACAAATGATTGTCCAGATTGATTTTCTGCTTTAACAGAATGGTTGCCTTTCTAAAATTGTAATATTGAAATAATCATCAGCTGCAGTATTCATTTTTCAAAATCCCCATGCAATTGTTATTGCTAAATGCTAATAATGGAGATAAAAATGATGGCTATTTTACTTAGAAGACACATCGAAAGAATCTGTTTTTAAAGAACTGAATAATGTACCAGAAGTCTTACTGTTAGCCTTTTCTACTTTTTCTCCTAATTTGCACATGCTACTCGACTTAAACAACCTTGATCCTAGACTCTTAAAAAAGAGGAAGAGGTGAATTCAAGCAGCATATAGATATAAACCCTAAATCATTAACATTGAATCTTATTTTACTTGCTATTAACTTTTGTTAATAATAAATCAAAGTCAAGAAAGCAAAATCTTCTTTCAATTGATTCCCACCAAAGAGTTTTTTGTACATGAGGGAAACTGTAACTGGCTGCAGTGATCCATGGTGGGGAGTCTGGTTCATATGTAAAACTGTGGACAGCGTGGTAGCCTTTTCTCCTTCCCTTTTCCTCCGGGGCTCTAATTCTGAATCCCTGGATCCTCCCACCATGTTGTAATGGTGTGTGATTATGTGTATCAGCCTCTTTGTCTGTCAGCTTCATGTCTCCATATCAGATCCTCTTATATTCTGAAAGAGTTTACAAAGGCTTTATCACCTTTATTGGAGCTGGGAATCAAATCTGCATAACCACGTTACTCTTAGTGGGTCATCTTGAAGCATCCTGCAGCATTTTACTTCTGTGTATTGTACATAAGCACTAGTTCTAATCAATCCTTCCTGTCCTGCTACTTCCCCTGCAATTTCCATAATTATGTAGTGTACCTAACTGTACTACACCTTGTGGTGGGTTGAATAACGGATGCATTGAAGAGGTTCATTCACCCTTTGGACTTTGCAGATGTGATTAAATTAAGGACTCTGGGAGAAAACATTGTCCTGGATTCTAGGTGGTTCCAGTGATATAACCATAAGGGTCCTAATAAGAAGGAGGAAGTAGAGTTAAAAACTTCAAAAATAAAATGTCACAATGGAAGCAAGAGGTTGGAATGAGATGAGGCAGGTGACACGAGACCTCAGCATATATTTACTACTTACTTCCCAAATATTTCTACCAATTTTGGTTAAAATTATTTTTAATATTAATTTCAGAATTTTAAATTATTAAATATTTTATTACTAAATAATAAATTATTAAATATAAAATTATTTAATATTTATTAAATTATTAAATATTTTAAGTTTTTTTTGACATACAAGTTTATTTTAGAAATAATTTTATTTTCAGATTTTGCTATACATTAACGGTCTTCCACTTCTAATACCTGTAAATGCTCTCTTATGTTTCAAAGCTTCAAGAAGCTGTTATTTAGATCCAGCTCTAAGTATATATGGAATAAAATATATTTTCTGTGTTTATGAAGACTTGAACATTCTTATACTTGTAGGTAAAAAAACAAAAAGTATTCTAATTAATAAATGTACTGATTTTTTTGTGTGTGTAGTTTTGTAGGGTAGTCTTTACATATGTAGTTTTATCAGATTTCTATTATCTTGAAACACATTACCAAATTTCTATTTAAAAATATTATATCTTTTTATATTACTTCAACAAGGACTATTATTAGAATGACAATCATTAGTTATTCTCAATTTGCATGTTTTCACTATGATTTCATTAATTGTTTTTACAGGTTGAGTGAAATATTTTGCTATTGTTTTAATGGGACATTTATTAAAAGTGACTTTTCTAATATTAAAGAGTATATTGAAATCATAAATCTAGAAATGCTTTTTAAATTGCCTGCACATGGAGAGTACTGCTAAGAGTCTATGTGAACAAAGCCGACCTATCCTTTTCTCAGACTGTGTTCTAGTGTAGCAAAGTTTAGATAATGTTCATACTACATAGTAATTTTCTAAAATTTAAACCCAAAAGGATCATAGACGATTCTTCCCCGTCCTTCCCTCAGCACATCCTGTCACTTGCTGCATGTGTTTACGCTCAGAACGTCGTCTGTCTTCTCACAGTATACTCCATTGTGTCTCTACTGCTTGGAGCCTCAGTAACCTTAGCCTTAGATTACACTCATGGGATTCTTTCTTCCCTGTCTTTAGCATCTCCAAACTCCATCCTTATCCCACTTGACAATGGTTATTATCTAGAGCAAAAATCTTATCAATTTACTTTCTTATTAAAAACCACACTATGCTGTATAGAGTATGCTGTGTAGAATAAAAATAAAAATTGCAAAATGAAGATTCCATAATTGAATGGAGATCCTATTTCCTAACTGACTTAACTGATTTGATATCACAGTATTCTCTGCACTGTTTTCCAAGGTTTGCAAAATTCTCATTCTTTTTTGACTGATTTTCTAAGATCTTTTTCCTTCATTATATCCCAGGCAAGTGGACATGTATAAAAGCACGGAGGGGGCACATTCAGTGGAATTAACCACAACTTAGGTATTAAGAAAGAAAAAAAGGAAAGAGTATTGTGAAATACTGATGAATAAGGTAGAATTACCTTTTATTCAATAATGAGATTCATTTTCACCATAGTGAAGAAACTGTTTCCAAATGTTTTAATGTGGAGGATAGGATGATTCAATTTATAATCAAAATAATACTCTGGAATTTATACAGAATATAAATAAATGAAGAGTTTGAATATATGGGAAGGCATGAATGTGTTTAGGGGTTCTTATAATGTGTAATACATAATGAAGTCCACATTTTAAAAAAGCTTGTGAGAACACAGGCAATATATTATAAGAAAATATTTAAGAGAAAAATATGCCTAATTAACTTATCATATATAATTTTAATATTAAGGGAAATTACCAATTTGTGATTTTGCTAATCAAGTCACAATATTACCTATCAACAATACACTCTACCTGAGACACAGAAGTCTCTTTTCTAATATCTTAATTTCTGAGTTTTTCTGCCTCAGTCTCAGCTTTGAAATTTTGGTAACTTTGACTTACTCTACTGTCAGATACATGACTCATTTCATCCTCCATGGACATCCTCTGAAACAAGTGGATGACCTATAAAACAGGAGTAAGATATAAAAAAAGAAAGTACAACCCTTGGATTTATGACTCTTTACAATACTTCCTTCGCTTTTTATTGGAACTACGGTTTTGTCTATGGATCAAAGGTGTGTTCGTCAAAAAAAAAAACAAAACAGGTTATGCTGAAAAAATAAATAGCTTATAAATGTAATTTGTTTAAGAGAGATAAAACTATTTTTTATATATAATTTATACCATATGTCCATCACAGGATAGTAGGACACAATAACCTTACTAAGGAACTCAAGGGCAAAAGTCCATCTCAAATGTTGTGTGTGGTACAAGGGAAACAATTCTAAAAAGTTTCACATTGGGAATTTAGAGCTTCAGTCTGGAAATAACATCACCTATTCTGGTTTGTGGAATTGAAATACTACTGGCACATGAGGCTGTGCTACAGTACAGGCTAACTACATTTTTCAAAGCCTACTGGGAATAATCTCCTAATGCTTGCAGTGAGAGAGAGATAATTCCAAAACAGTTTGATAAAGAAAGAAGTTGAAGAGCTCAGTAGATGAAACTTGGCTTAGTGGTAACACCTCTGGGAAGAATTAATTTAGCAAAGAAAAAAATTAATGATTTTCACAATGTCAGGGGTTTGAGCAGGCAACATTCTTTTGTGGTAGCAAATTAAGCTTGATGTTAAAATCATTTCACAAATCACTGATGAAAAGATTGGTAATGTGCTCAACAATTAACTAAAGTATGCCTGAAAGTAATTCTGAAAAGGAAATAGAAAGTATTTCAACAGAGCAGATCTAATGAAATACCAAAAGGATTCATAATTCTAAACTATATTTTATGATATACCAGAAATAACATTAACTCTGGGGAATAAAGTCTGACTTCCAGGCCACTTCCCATCACAAACTAGGTGTTTAGTTAAGAATAACACTCTGACATTAGTTTACTCATTTACATAACATACGTTGGTTGAATTTAAGAGTCCCTAAGGCCTTAGGCCAAATGTATCCCAGGGCTTCACTCTTTTTATAGCCCTTGAGCCAAGAGTGCCTTTTATATTTTTAAAATGAAAAAGAAAAAGGCAGAAGAAGGAAGGGAGGGCAGAGGGGGATAGAAAACATATGAAACAGAAATAATATGATTTTACTACTTTTTACTCAAGAACTCAAATGTTTGCTATTTAACTCTTTTTTCTTTTTTTCTTAATAAAGACAGAGTCCATGTTGCCCTCAGCAGAGTACTGTTGTATCACAGCTCACAGCAACCTCAAACTCTTGGGCTCAAGCAATTCTCTTGCTTCAGTCTCCCAAGCAGCTGGGACTCTAGGCGCCTGCCACCAACACCCGGCTATTTTTTTGTTGTTGCGGTTATCATTGTTTAGTAGGCCAAGGCCAAGTTCGAACCCACTATCCTGGGTGTATGTGGCTGGCACTATAGCCACTGCTACAGAAGCCAACCTGTGCTATTTGACTTTTAATAGAAAAAGTTTATTACTCTTGGTCTAGTTTAGCACTAATAGAAATATAATGTGGGCCACCAATGTCAGCCACGCATGTAATATTAAATTTTCTGGAAACTACACTTTAAAAAGAAAAAAATTTACACTAATGTTAGCAATTATTTTACTTTATTCAATAAATTTAATATTATAATTTCAACATGCAATTTTTGAAAAAATTATTTCAAAGGTATTTTAGATTCCTTTTGCTCTTTTTATATTAAGTCTAGAAACTATGATATATGTTTTATACACACAGTACATTTCAATTTGTACTGGCCACATTTCAAACACTGGATAGCCAGTGTGGCTTGTGGCTACAGAATTGTATAGCAAACCTTTTAATGATCTCTTGAGTTTTCTTCTCTTTTTAAGGATTTATGACACTGTATATAATTATTTAACAGATACAAGTAATAACTTATTAGACATAATCTCTTTCTTCCTGATTATCTGAGCGTGCAGATTTTAAGATTAGTTGTAACTGAAAATTTTATGCCAATATTTCATACCAGCAGGGCCTGTTATTGAAAACTAACAGCCTTTTCCATTCAGTTGACACAAAGTGAAGCTACAAAAAATTATGGCTTGTCACTGCTAAACCTATGTGCTCCAGAGAACTGGCAGGGCTCTCCCCTTTTCTACTATGAGAAGCTGAACTAGAAATTCTGAGAGTCCTTCATTGCTGGATCTATTTGTGTTTGGACCTTCGTTCTCTTCCCACTCAGCCATATCCTCAACTAGACTGTATGCATCTCTTGATGTTATTCTCACCACATGTCCAGTTAAGTTCCTTCTGATTTGTGGCTGTAACTGTGGACTCATTTTGTTTTCACAGAATCTTATCTTCCTCTTGAAAAGTGTACACCCCATCAGCAAACCACCAAGGTTGATACCAGTAGATGAACCTTCCCAGCCATCTTTGCTTAGAATACATTTAATACAAATGATTTATCATAAATTTTGCCATTTTTATCTTAGGTACATTTATGCAAGACCATGCATGTCCACCCAAATGGTGAATGTAAAATATTACATCTGAATACCCAATGATGACTAAAAAAATATACTATTAACTCATACTTATTACTTAATAGCTAGCCTATTTTTCCCATATGCCCATATAGATTCAGACAATGACCACAAATGTATAAGGATCCATGATATTGGATCCATAAATAGATTATAAGTTTAATGGTTATTGTACAATGAAGTATGTAAATATCAATTAATTCAGGGGAAAATGGAAAATAATCAGATAATATCTTGTATTCTTGAATCTTTACATGAAACACTTAGTTTCTACCTTATAAAATCCTTTCCTAAACCTAGAAGAAAAAAGTCTCAATTTATATTTCTATAGATAGAAATTTATCTTCCAAAACTAATTTTAAATAAAGACTTTCAAACAAATGGAAGAAGATAAAAATCTATTGACAGCAGACTAGCATTATAAGAAATTTTAAATTAATCCTTCATGCAACAGGAAAATGACTCCAAAGGTAAAGTCAAATCTATATAAAGGAATGAAGACAATAGTAAATGATTAATATAGGGTAAATACAAAAAATATCTTTCTTATTTGTGCATTTCTTTAAAATTTAACTGATTATTTAAAACATCAATAACAAGTTTTAACTAGATTAACTCAAATCCACACCCTGAAGGCCTAGGGAAAAAAATAGGAATAATTCTTTTCAGTCATGAAAACTATGCATTTATCTTAATCTCCACTCTTATAGAAGATGTGTGACTCACAGTAAAAAAAAATAATAATAATAAAAAAATTAAATAATAAATAAATAAATCTTATAAAGCTTCCTAAAATGGTGAACAAAAATTAGATTAAAATATGAGTTGTCTAAATATACCAAACAAATAATACATTCTTCTGTCTTTCAAAGAAGGTCTCACATGTATACTATAAATGAGAAAGAAACTAGAGTGCTTGCTTTAGCAGCACATATACTAAAATTGGAATGATACAGAGAAGATTAGCATGTCCCCTGCACAAGGATGACACGCAAATTCGTGAAGCGTTCCATATTTTTATCTCTCTAAATGTAGAATATAAATGTCTTAACACAATAACTTAGAAAAAGGCTATGTTAACTAGTTGGATAAAAACTAGTTGGATAAAAGTATTTCAAATTTTATATAGAAACAGTACACTGTACCCCATGATAGTATTAATGTACACTGCTATGATTTAATAAAAAAAAGTTAAAAAAAAGAAAGAAACTAGAAATATAATGATATACATAGCTCACATTTAAAAGGTTAAAAAACGTTTATGGGCATGTGTTTCTTACCAACCAGGACGCATTTTGAGAAATGTATTGTTAGGTGATTTCATCATGTAGACAGGACAGCAGCGCACTGACACAAATCTAGATGTTAGTGTCATGTACACACCTAGGCTATTTGGTATGGCTTATTGCCCTTAAGCTTAAAGTCTGCACAGCATATGCATCCAGAACTACTGTAATGAATTCTGTACAAAATTGTGACACAATGGCATTTATATGTCTAAACACAGTCTAAACCCAGAAAAAGGTATGGTAAAAAAACACATAAAAGATTTTTTTTTTAAGTATACTCCTATAGTACAGCTCTATTCTAGTTTTATTGGGCCACTGTCGCAATGTAGCCTTTCATTTACAAAAAACTTAATTATAAGGCAGAAAACCATACTGTAAAAACATGCAGATTAAAATTGAAGAAAATTATACAAAATAATTGCCCAGTACTCTTCAAAAAGCATTCCAGTTTTTTATTCAAATGCTACCACTTACAAACCCTTATAACAAGTTGCAAAAACCTGTTATGAACTACTCTTCTCTCAAACAAGGTAAATACAGAATAACTCTGCATACACGAGATAACTTCAAAACTCTTTAGTGAATGTCATATATGAAGATCATTTTTCAGTGAGAGAGATTGCAAAATAATGTACAATTGTGATGCTTATGAAGAAAGAAGATGCAAGAGTCTGTACATTGTCCACCTCTATGGGATATCATTGGCATTTTTTGAAAGGTAAATGCATGCTCTTTACAAATCTTATCATGTAATTCATATTATAAATGAAATAAAACTGATTTTATGCTTTAAAAAATAGGAAGTAAGTAATGATGTACTAAACCTTCTAGACTGTAGGAAGATACTGTCATCTCAAAAGGGAAGTGAATAGTGATATTGTGTTGGAAGGAATACATCACAATTCTTAAGTTGAGGATAAGATTTTTCTGTTTATTAAAAGGAATTTTGACTTAAAAAATTATAAAACCACTGGTGAATTAATAGTGTATAGGTTTGAGGAAATGTTTTATTTTCTATGAGCTTCAGGTATATCTACTAAAATTTGAAGAGTAGAGATATACTTTATAATATTATTTAGCTATTAACAATAAGTATTATGTTAAAATATATTACATATGAAGAGTAAGATTTAAATATTTACATAGTGTATGATTAAACATAAACTATAAAATATATAAGTTTGTAATACATATAAAAATAATATATGTACATATTAAAGATTACATGCTAAATATAGAGATCTTGATGTAGATTAGCAGTTAGCAAAATATGTGTCAAGCTGAAATATTTTCAAGGACATCAAATATCTTCCCTTGATGTCTGTCCTATCTTCATTTCTTTGGCTCTGCTATTATAGTTAGATAAATAGATGAATGAATGACATGGGTTATTTAAATTTGTACATTATTTTTTCACTTTTTCAAGTGCTGCCTTGTTCCTTTAATTACTTAAATGGATTATATGTGTTTAAGTACCCTTGGTAAAACTAAAACACAATTTTAAAAAGTCTAATTGTCCTTTCTTCCACGTGCACATTAAAGGATATCAAGAAATCCCAAGAATAATTACAAAAAAATTCATATGTAGACAGAGATGAGCATTGTCTAAGGAGATTTTATTGATAAAGCATAGAAATCCTTTAACTTGGTGGAGTTATAAGCATAAAAGGAATAAAATTTTCCTTTCCTTGAAACATTACTATTTTAATATTTTTTTCATACATAGTACAAATTCCCTTTACCAACAACTTTCCAAGGGGTGATACATCATTTTTGTAGATTGTGGGAATACTAACAAATATGTGCTTTCAGCAGGTGGAGAGAAAGATGTTTGAAATTTCTAAGGATCATAAAAAAAGAAAGAGGGAGATTCTTCTATTAATATTAACATGTTAAAAAAAATCTAAATAATATAAAAGCTTTATTTATCATATAAATATCATAAATAAGGCTTTATTTATATGATATAAGCTTTATTTGTGTTGCATATTTCTGTGTAACCTTCTTTTGTGGTCCAGCTGTGAGTCCACACTGAGATGCATAGTGATTCATTTTCAAAATAAATTATATATACTTTCTGGAACCAAGAAATATATGTAACCATATAAATTCTGACTCTTGTAATAAAAATATGATACAAATGCAAATAGCGTACAGCATAAGCTTTCTACTTAACAGAACAACTTCATGAAGTACTTCAAAAGGAAAATACATATTATTCAGTTGCTTTCGATAAATCATCTGATATTACAGACTCACCAAAGGTTCTATTCTTCATTTGAATTATAACAAAAGCCTTTTAGTGCTCTGAAGAGTTAGTCACTCTGGGCACTCTTATAGACAGAACACAGAGAATAGATCCCTCAACAACTTTGGAGATAAATGTGAAATTGTATTGAATTTGTACATTTAGTGCACCTTCCATAATAGGAAAATGTGAAGGGTTTATTGCACAGATAAGAAAGTATTAACAAATCATAATGAAAGACAAAGGTGGACACTACACACTCATCAAGAGTACACAACATGAAGCGATTTTGGTAATTAATGTTTAGATACCCTACCTGAATGCTCCTGATTTAAAAAACAAACACTAACTTATATTTAGCTCCCAAAAAAGAAAAGCTCTGGACCAGATGATTTCACATCAGAATTCTATCAAACCTTATAGAGAAGAAAGGAATCTTTCCCAACATATTATTTGAAACAAATATCACCCTGATTCCCAAACCAGGAAAGGGCCCAACAAAAATAGAAAACTATAGCTCAATATCATTAATGAATGTTGATGCAAAAGTATTCAATAAGATACTAGCAAGCAGAATACAATGACATATTTTAAAAAGTTATACACCATGATCAAGTGGGTTTTATCCCAGAAATGCAAGTTTTTTCAATATACATCCATCCTTAAATATAATTCGCCACATAAATAGAAACAAAAATGGAGATCAGATGATTCTTTCAATTGATACAGAAGTCTTTTGATAATATCTAGCATTGTTTCGTGATAAAAAACACCCAAGAAATAGGCTTATGTGGAACATTCCTTAAACTTATACAGGCCATATACAGCAAACCCACCACCAATATCATATTGAATGGAGTAAAACTTAAAACATTTCCACTCAAATTTGGAACTAGAGGAGGATACACATTGGCGTCACTGCTATTCAACATAGTGCTGGAAGTTCTAGCCATCTCAGTCAGGCAAGAGAAACAGATCGAAGGTATTCAAATGGGTACAGTCAAATTTTTGCTCTTTGCAGATGACATGATCTTATACCTGGAGAACCCCAGGGACTCAACTACAAAGCTCTTAGAAGTGATCAAGGAATATAGCAGTATCTCAGCATACAAAATCAATACACACAAATCAATAACCTATGTGTACACCAACAAAAGTCAAGTTGAGAATAAAGTCAAAGACTCTATTGCTTTTACAGTAGAGCCAAAGAAAATAAAATACCTGGGAATATATCTAACTAAAGGCATGAAATATCTCTATAAACAGAACTATGAAACCTTGAGAAAGGATAGTAGAAGATGTCAACAAATGGAAGACCATACCATGGTTGTGTCTGGCAAGAATAAACACTGTTAAAATGTCTATACTGTCCAAAGCAATCTCTAGATTTAATGCAATCTTTATCAAAGCACCAGTGTCATACTTTAAAGAACTTGAAAAAATATTTCTTCAATTAATATGGAACCAGAAAAAATTTTGAATAGAAAATACAGTTCTTATAAATAAAAACAAATGGGGAAGCATCATGTTGCCAGATTTCAGGTTATACTACAAGTCTAGAGTGATCAAAACAGCAGGGTACTGGCACAAAAACGGAGATGTAGATCAAGAGAATACACTAGAGAATCTAGAGATGAACCCAGCCCCATATTGTCAGTTGACCTTCAGCAAGCCTAACAAAAACATGAAATTGACAAAATAATCTTTATTTAACAAATAGTGCTAGGAGAACTGGTTATCCACATGTAGAAGACTGAAACTGGATCAACACCTCTCACCATTGACAAGAATTGATTCTCTTCAGATAAAGACTTAAACTTAAGACACAAAACAATAAAAATTCTAGAAGAGACTGTGGGGAAAATGCTTGACAATATTGACCTGGGAAAAAATTCTATGAGGATGATCCCCCTGGCAATCGCAGCAACACTAAAAATAAATGACTGGGATTTGATCAAGCTAAAAAGCTTTTGCACAGATAAGGGTACCACAAACAAAGCAAAAAGATAGCCTTTGGAACAGGAGAAGATTTTTGCATGTTATGACTCTGATAAATGCCTAATAACTAGAATCTATACAGAACTCAAATTAAACAATAAGAAAAGAGCAAACAACCCCCTCTATAAGTGGGCAAGAGACTTGAACAGAATCTTCTCTGAAGATGACAGACAAGTGGTCAACAAGCACATGAAAAATGCTCATCATCTTTAATCATCAGAGAAATGCAAATTAAAACACTCTAAGATATCACCTAGCCCCAGCAAGATTAGCCCACATCACAAAGTCCCAAAACTACAGAAGTTGGCATGAATGTGGAGAGACGAGAACACTTCTATACTGCTGGTGTAATTATAAACTAATACAGCCTTTCTAGAAAAAATTATGAAGAATCCTTAAAGAACTAAAAGTAACTTTCCATTTGATCCTTCAGTCCCATTACTAGATATCTACCCAGAAAAACAAAAGTCATTTTACCACAAAGACACTTGCACCAGAATGTTTATTGTGGCTCAATGAATAATTGCCAAGTAAGAAGCAACCCAAGTGCCCATCAACCCATGAATGTATCAACAAATTGTGGTATGTGTACACCATGGAATACTAGTCAGCCATTAAAAAGATGGAGACATTGCATGTTTTACATTTACCTGGATGGAGATGAAACTCATTCTTCTCAGTAAAGTATCACAAGAATAGAAAAATATCCAGTGCACTCAATACTAATATTAAACCAACATATAAATAATTACATACTCATATGAATAATGAAACACAAATATAGTCTATTACAGGGGCAGGCGAAGGAGGGAGGGGGGAGAACAATTGACAGAAAGAGGGAGGTATGTTGTGGGATCTCACCTGCTGTGCACATTGTGAGGGTGTATGGCACACCCCCTGGATGAGGGGCTCTTTTACAACCAGAGCTTTATCTTGGTAGTGAGAAACATGTAATCTAAATATTTATGCCTTCATATTAATTTGAAATAAAGAAGAAAAAAAGTATTAACAAATCCACATGCTTGCATTTATTTTTAACATTTCCTGCATCACCAAAATCCCTGTGTTAAAGCTATTTTAAGTGACACTTTGTAATAAGTTGTAAGTATTCTTAAATATCTTCATGCACATGCAACATTTTATGATCAGTTTTGCAACATGCTAAAGCTGAATGATGAGGCATTCAGGGTGGATTTTCCATATGATTCATTGACCTTATCATTCCAAAGTGTGGCGGCTATCATAGGGACAGGTGTTACCCAAAATTTTATCTCTGCAAGAACAGATGGTGAAATGTCATGAAGAACAGAATCACCAGTGTGAATTATTAAAGATGATTTCTATAGAAATGCATAATTCTGTGTGATATTATGTCAAATCAAAATGACTTGAAAATTTCATTGCAAGATAAAACTACGTCCAGATACGATAAGTGGCAAAAAATCCAAGCATTTAAAAGAAAGCTATTTTTTTCAAAATAATTCTTCCTCGAAAGGAAATTTTGGATCAACACTTACCCCAGTTATCAAAGGTCATTAATGAGCAGGATGATATATGTAAATCGTTGAAGAATATGCAACCATTATAGACCCACTGATTGGGGGATACAATGAAAGGTCCACTGACTTTGAGAATCATGACATCACACTCAAATTAGTATTTCAGCCTCACCTAGTTATTTCACTACAGATGAAATTGAGTTTTCAGCAGAAGACATTTCAAAGTCATTGTTTCCTGCTAAGAAAGATCCAGTTAAAGCATGGATAAATGAGCTAGAACATTCATATTTTCACAAAATGCCTGAAACTGTGCATTTGTGCCTGAAACTAATGCTGCACATGTGCATTCTTTCTACCTAACCCAAATCAACACTGACGACTGATACGAGAAGATCAACTGCAACTGCAGTCCACAGTGCAACAGCTAAATAAAGCAGGCACAACAGCACCATTAAAAAGGCAGTTAACTTCAAATTAACAAATACGTAGCTGACCACCTCCCTACACTGACCATCTTCTTAAGTTGACCTAACTTTCAAAGACAGACACGCACTTCATTTACGAATCAGTACAGAAGGCCTAGTTCATGTATTGACCACCTCCATATATTGATCGGTATGTTACAAACCTTTGGGTGGTCAACTTACAAAGT
Source organism: Galagoides demidoff (assembly GCA_963574575.1). Taxonomy (NCBI): domain Eukaryota; kingdom Metazoa; phylum Chordata; class Mammalia; order Primates; family Galagidae; genus Galagoides; species Galagoides demidoff. The sequence continues at coordinate 56,329 of CAUYQV010117761.1, forward strand.
GTCTATTATGATTTTCATTTTTTGAAATCATTAAGCATATGCTAATTATATTTTTACAAAATAATGCATAATTTTAAGTGTATCTAATTGAAGTTTCTTGAATGTGGCCTTATTTGATGATAGCTAAATTGATGCAGCCTCCAATATGAAGAGGTTCTCTACCCCTGCTCAAGACGATGCCATTTGGTAATAGGGAACTAAATCTCCAAAAAAATAAAAACTAGATATTAAACTTGTAAAATATCACATCTTTCTCTCCTTAACCTGTAAGCAAAATAAAATATAATGCACAGGTTGTGTGCATTCTACTCTGTACAATAAAATGTTATGGGTTATTTGATTTGTCTTTATCTAATAATGATTTTTAATATATAAAGCTATAATTTTCAACCTTAGATAAGGCAAAACTCACAAATTTCAAGGTATTGACTTTGAATTTGGGTTTTTAAAACTATCTCCTCTTCAAAATAAACTGCTATCCTCTGTGTAAAATAATTTTCTTTTTAAGAACAATTTTTTTATTGCTAAAATTAAAACAAAATAATCAACAAAAATAGTTATTTATTTATATTCTATAACATCACTAATATTTTTTTCTTAAAAACTATTAAATCCTATTTGTAATTTTAGGTCAACTATTTAGGTTAAATCCCTATCTAATGTTTCCATTTTAATGGTTCTAGCATCCATTTAATTGCTCAATATGTGCTTATTCCCAACTAAAAATAATCACTTCATTTGTGCATCCACCTACACATAGAAAAGTCAGCTATTATCTCAAATAGATGAAATCCAAGGTCTAAACTTATCCCATGAAATATACCACATTATAAATATCTGTCTTAATTGATAAAACTGGCTTAGGTATATTAAAAGATTGCCCACTAGAGACAAATGGGAAGCCACTTTGTTATTAACTTGTCCCACAGGATTGGTTTTAGACTTTAAAATAATCTTGGTTACAGCAAACATTTATCGGACAGTTAGCACGTTTCAAGTACTGCACTCAGCACTTCATCTGTGTTATCACGCTTACGCCTCAAACAACGTTACATGGGAAATATTATCTCTGTTTTGTAAAAAAGAGTAATTAGCCTGTCTACAGTGTCATAATGAGAAAGTAACTGAGCTGGTTTCCAACCTAGATTATTGGTTTCTAAAACTCATGGGCTTAATAAGTCTGGAGAGTGAAAAGAACCTGGAAAGTGCAGTCACTGGGGAGAGAATTGCTTACGATCACTGTAATATAAAATGGCTTTAAATATCCCAACACTGAGACACTCTTTGTCTCCTTTACATACGCCACAAGGGATATACAACTGTAAACTTTACTTTGCTTTTTAAATGATTCCCCAGCAAGTGGAAAATCATTTTAAGAAGTCAAATGGAAGAAATGAACTTGCTCCCAATCCCTCATCAGCTCCATGGAGAAGGCAGCCTCTTATGTGCAAATGCATCGTGCTGTGAGCAATTCCATTATTAGCTGTTATCCATTTCCAGCAAGTAAAATGTGACACAGCAATAAATTTCTATTTACCATATAAATTCTGGTGAACAACAAAAACATACTGTTCAAAAAGCAAAAGCCCAGTTATTTTCTACATCTTAACTGCTTGAGTAACAACTGGACAGAAATAGATGACATGGGGCGGTGCCTGTGGCTCAAGGAGGAGGGCACCAGCCTCATGTAGGTGACGTGTTTATTACATCAGAAGTCAAAATAGAAAATATTTAAATCTTGATTAAGAAGGTCATATCATATTTTAGAATTTTAGAATGAGAAAAAACTTCAAAGATTAAATATGTAGATTAAATTAACCCTCATTCTTAGATTACAGATGAAGAAATTCTGACTCAGAAAGTTAAGTGACTTATTCAGGGTCACACAGCCAAACACAGAATGAAGGAGTTTTGTACTTTCTAACCAACTTCTTTCATTATTGAGGCTGATCTGAGGCATTGGTTTTGACATTTAATCAAAATGGAATTATCTGTTTTTTTTCCCTATAATCTCAGACAAAATCACACTCCCCAGTGAAACAACCAAAATCATGAGTCATCCTGGATTTCACTACACAAATCGCTTATTGCAAGTACACAAATCTGTACTTGCAATCAAGTGTTTTATACATTGATTTATATTTTATTGTCCGTTTGGAAAATTTAAAGGCAAAGTCCTTAAAGGTAGGAGCTTTATCAGTCTTTGTTACCACTATATCCAGTAGGTTGATCAACTGTCCCAGTTTGCCTAGGACAGAGTTTCCCTGGATGTGGAGTTTTCAACGCTAAAACTGGGAATGTTTTTGGGTAACTGGGATGAGTTGATCATCCTATCAGGACCTTTGCAAATAGTTTTACAAGTTTTTCATTTTACTCTTCTGAGAAGGACTATCAAAATAAAATTCATCATATATGTGTCTAATTATTATCAATATATTGTGGAAGATGGCATCAATGTGTCTCGATTTAAAGTAGAATTGCTATTTGAACTGGGGTAGCACTCATGCTGACTTCTTTATAAAGGACAGCATATGTTACTCTGTAGGCAATCAGTTAGCATTTGTTGTCTGAAATAGCCATTAGAATTATAATGAGAAAGGAACAGCAGCTTCTGATTTCTGATGAGAGGTGGTTTATCTACCCATACTGCAAGATTTCTCAGCCTCAAAATTTGTGCTGAATAATTCTTTGCGGAATGATATGTCTTGTGAGTTGTAAATGCTTAATATATACACACACACAAATCACACATGTATATGTGTACACACATATACATACAGAACACACATTTGATACATATATATATTAGTATATATGTGTAATAGAACCAGGAATGATCACATCAATACTATGTATCTTAAAATGCTGGGTGTTGTTTCTTTTTTTATTGTCTGCTTCAGGGTTGTCAAATGATAACAGTTAGGAAAAGTGCACAGCAAAATAAAATTAACAAGTATTTCCTTGGGAAATGGACATCAAATTCCTTCACCATAAGAATAGGATCCCTTAAAAATGGCTTTCAGAGTCATCTCAACAGAGTGGCCATTATTATAATGAGTGAGGCTGGGCAGAACCATCTTCAGCCCCATTCTCCCGCTGTGACAAACAACAAACCCTATACTTAGAACGTGCTTTTATTGTTGAGTTGAAATTTGTCATGTCACATTCTGCACAGGCCTGACTGTCTGTGGCATGGAACGGCACTACAAAGTCTTCACAGAACTGCAGCTGTCAGCTACTCACTGCTATCACAAACAAGATTATCTTATTTTTTGCAATCATTTATTTTCAATAGTTCTTTCCATCCCCCTTCAATGACTAGTTTATGTGTCTAGTGATTTTCTTTAGAACCCAACATCCACTTTGTCCACAGCTGACTTCTTTGTTCATTGTTATAAGGGATATCTGTACAAAAATCTCTCTAATATATTTTCATAAAGACTATCTTTTGGCTTTGTAAACCCTTCTCCTTGATCTCATGATCAAAATTATCCCCAAAGTTTTTCATACATAATGTTAAGCATTTAATCACAAATTAACAGTCAGAAAAGGATCAGAACACAAAAGAAAGTAAACAGACAACAGAAACAGACCCTCAGAAAAATTAGCCATTGAAGTTTGTAATAAATGTTTGTTAATATTTATTTAGATATTTTTAAATATTAATTATATTTCTCTGAAATAAACATGACTAAGTTTTCAAGAAAACAAAGAAGTAAAAAGGAGAATTCTAGCAGCTAAATCAATTATTACATAATCAAGTATGACTTGTAGCATTACAATGGAAATTAATAGAAATTGGAAATGTAAAAAATTAAGAATGCAGGCTGAGAGGGTTCAGGAGAACTTGAGAATTCAAAATTCTAAAATGAGCCTATAGAATAATCTCAATAGAGATTTATCCTCATTCAAAGTCTAACAGTCCCATTTCTTCTCTGTGAAACCTCTGCAATTAGCATAAGAGAATTATTAAGGCTAGAATTTGGCCTTCTTTGAACTTTTGCCACTTGTAAAATTAAGTTCCTTGCCTGATCTCTAACTGTTTGTAACTACAGGCAGTAGACAGTAAGGATCTCTCTTTAAACGCTGTCATTAAGAACTGATTTTTCACATTTTGCTTTATAATGGTGATTAATAAAACCAAGCCTGTAATTTTCTCTCTTCATTGAAACAGGTACTCCAATTCCACAGACCTCAAAATCTGAATTTTCTCCATAGCTCTCAATAGCTTCTCTCATAGCTCTCTTTACACCGGCTGGTGAATTTTACTCCATCTGTGAGCGGTCCCAGCTGACTGCAGGTAGCAGTGTAATCAATGGCGCTGCCACAGCCTATCAGCGCGCCATCTAGCGGCGCTCATGACGTCCTCTTCGCCACCTGCCAGTAACCTACGCAACTCCAGAATTGCTCCTGGCTTCTTAGTCCAGTTTTCCTAGGTCCTTAGAGGCAGACAGAGGAAGCGATTCCTTTTCAATTGTTTTCTGAGAATATTCTCTCACAATAAAAAAGAATGAGGGAAGTTTTCGGGGAAGCAGGGACAAAAAGCAAAGAAAGTATGTAGTCTCTGAGGGAAACTAGCTTCAGCCTCTTCTCACTGGGATGACGTGTGTCAAGCATGAATTATACATCAGATGCCCCCACTTGAAGCAGTGGGTCCAGATATTGGTATTAATGTGTCAAATAAGTATTGCCTTATTGTTAAAGATGGGGATCGGGGAAACTGGACAGAACTTCCTTGAGTAGATGGCTTTAGTTGGCTTAACGAAATTCCGTAGATAAGCAAGAAAGCTGTGACTCATGAGAGTGTTGTGCCAGTGTAAGCGAGCTGGATAAGTCAGCCATGTTCTGAGAAATAGAATCAAAGGATACATCATGTGAGCTAATTCCTCAGAATAATTTTCTCTTATGTGTGTGTAGATACAGACTTGTGCACACACACACACATCTATATATCTCATGTGAGACACTCCGTATGATAAACCTTTCTCATAGATTTATTAGAGGGAGTTGGCCCACATGACTATGGAAGTTGAGAAGTCCCAATATCTGATGTAGTATCAGTCTGAATCCAATGGCCTGAAAACCAGGAGAGCAAATGATATACATGCTCGTTTGAGTCCAAAATTTTGAGACTCAGGAGAGCTGATGGCGTCATTTTGGTCCAAAGCTAATAGTTGTGAAACCCAGGAGATGCTGATATTTCAGTTCAAGTAAGAAGAGAGGAAAATACAGACATTCCAGTACTGATTTTGTTAATAAAAGATAACAACATCTGTGGAAGAAAAAGGGAGAGCTTCATTTTCTATAAAAAACAAACTGCAGATTTGGGGGAGACAGCCCTCAGTACAAATAAAAGTTTGCTTTCTAAAAAACAAAGAGGAGCTTAGAGGTTTTACAGAAAGGGGAAATGTTACATATGAGTATTGCTCTTTGAAAAATGTCATTGGTACGAGTAAAGTTTTGAGGAACTGGAAAGCTCTGATTGGTAAGTGACAGTTTCAGCTGCCAGGCTTTTCGTGAATTACATTTTTAAGCAATGTTGGCACTCTGAGTGTTCTGGTTTTTTGTAATTGACTTTTTGCAATCTGGATTATGGTCACCTGTAGAGGCAATGGATTGTTTATTATAAACACTGCCTTTTGGTTTAAACTAGCTCAAATTGTCTTATATAGGACCAAGTTCTAACTTACATCAACTAAGGCAAATTATTAACATCATTTCTTTTAATAAGAGAAAAGGTAGAAACCTTGTCCATAGGAAGCTACTTCTCAAATGAAGTTATAAATAGCTAGTATTTATATCTTCCAAATACTGGGCAGCAGCTACTTCTGTGAAATAAAGTAACAAACACATAACGGATAGCAGAAGCTATCAGAAGAAATAAACTTAATAGACTGATGTCTTCAAAATGACAGGTAGAAGACTTAACAGTGATTCAATTTTCATTTTTTTGACTTTAAGATTGTACAAGAATGGTATGCGGTTGAGACCTTCCTGAACTTAAGATGGGGTTATGTTTGGATAAATGTACTATAAGTTTGAAATGTTAAATTAAAAATTCCCTTTAAATTTATAACATTTTCGGCTTGGCGCCTGTGACTCAATCAGCTAAGGTGCCAGACACGTACACCTAAGGTGGCGGGTTCAAATCCCCAGCCCAGGCCGGCCAAACAACAATGATGGCTGCAACCAAAAAATGGCCGGGTGTTGTGGTGGGCGCCTGTGGTCCCAGCTACTTGGGAGGCGGAGGCAGGAGACTCTCCTGAGCCCAGGAGTTGGAGGTTGCTATGAGCTGTGATGCCATGGCACTCTACCCAGGGGGATAGCTTGAGGCTCTGTCTCAAAAAAAAAAAAAATTTATAACATTTTCAACATATGACAAGTTTGCCCAGACGAATTTCACCCAAGTTAAGAAGCATCTATTTTTTATGCCTCTTAGTTAAAAAGAGCAAGATTGCACTGCCATTGAACAAAGATGAGTCGATTGGCCTACTCACACAGGGAAGCAAATAGAGCACAGGGGATCGGGAGAGTGGGCTTACAGCATCTCGGTAAGAATGTATTGGTTTAAGCTTCCCAAAGGGTGTCAGGTTTTGCTTAATGAGTTGGAGAGATTTCAATAAAACACAATTTTGTTCTGAATTGTGTGTTAGAAAAAGAAGAGGTAATTATATGATTGGGTGTCAATAATTTTATCTGGAAGTTAAGAAGGAGCTAAGCTGAGAGAGGAGAACATTTGTTTGCTTCTTTTCTTTACACAATGTTTTCATTTTTATCTATGCTTGGTCATGGTTTGGGGGAGCTCTTGTTTTGGTTTGGCTGCATCTTAGTCTCAGAGCAGCCTTGACTAATGTTAATTTATTATGAAATCATTCATGTTCCACAAGAAAATACTATGACCTGGCTCTCTCTAATGGTAAGTAGCATCAGGGCTATATTTTTTGTTCTATTGTGTTTTTTTTTTTCTTAAAGCATAAATGTGGAAAATATAGCCATTATTTGACTGAATATGAAGGAAATGCATATCCTAATCAATAGTAATATACTCCAAAAAGGAGAATTTTGTGTTCTGTTTCCTTCTTATTGCTGACTAAATAATTTGAAAGTATCTCTACCCATACGCCAATTGATCCTGTACATTTTTTAAGCACATTTATGACCCCCAAATATAATACAAATCAGAACAACAGACATGGTGTGTGAACTTCTGTCTATGAGGTTAGCAAAGTGGGTTCACCACCAAATCCATTTTCTCATTCTTCTATAGTAGCAAGAGCTCAATATGGTTAGTTGGACATAAGGCAAAGAGGCTATTACTCAGACGTACTTTGAGATAGATATAATCATGTACCTAAGTTCAGCCAATGGCTTATAAGAAGAACTATCACATGGTCAAGTCTAGGAAACTCCAAGAAATATAGACTGTGCTCTTTGCCAGTTCCCCTCTTTGCCTTCCTCCATCTGTTGCATAGTATTCCATCCCCAGTGGGAACATCTGGGCGGCCAAGATAAAGTCCACTTGTGACAGGTTGACAGGACAGAGGGAGCCTGAGTCTCCAAAACATTGACAAGAAATGCCAGAAATGAGTTCTTTACCTGCATATCTACATGATAAAAAATGAATTCTCTATCACCTCAGTCATGCCAATTTTAGTTTTTCTGTTCTGTTAAAGCTAATACCAATTGATACAGTGAAAAGTAAGCCAATGTAAGGCCCAAGATTTTCTTAGGACAAATGACAATACTAGTACCAATGGCCAGAACTAAGCTGGAGGCTTTCCCCGGGTTTGAGAGTGTTAACTTGAGACTCTTTTATTAAGTTGTGACCCTAAGAAGTCCCAAATGGGTGGGACACCAATGGGTCACAAGGCTCTTATAATAGCTAGATGCTGTATTTAACAGAAGAAACCAGCCTCTGCGTACTCTCTCTTAGCTATTGTTTATTATATTATTTTCTGGTAGGAGGAGGAGAAATATTAATGTTTTTGAAGTGTTCTGATATCAGAAAAGGAGACTTAAGAACCGCTTATTTTTCTGATGGTCACCATTATTTTATTAGATTATAGTAAATTATCTATTGTTTATCCTGTTTTGTACATTAACCTCTTTTCGAAACCAAGGAAATGGAGAATAAAGTTGCCGATTATGAAAACATGAATTTGGAATATGGTGACTTCTAAGAAGGGTTTTAGTAGTGTTCCAGACAATGAGGAATGGATGAAAAAAAGAATGACAGCTGACATTTATTTAGCCTTACTTTGTCAGTTATGCAGTGAGCCAACTAACTATACTATAACTGTACTACACAGAAAAGGGCTTGAGAGATAGTAAGAAAACAGTAGTAAAAATTATTTATTTAGGACTAGAAGCCAAGGGTCATATGTGCCTAGACACTTAAGAAATACCTTTCCCAGTATCTGACTCTTGGTACCTTTTCTGCTTTCTGTACATAGACCTTACCCCATGTTTATTGTGGAAAAATATCTTAACGTGGAAAATAAACTTTGAAAGTTAATATAGCTCCAGATAAATGTGTTATCTACACAAGACTGACTGTACACTATTTAGTTCAAAGAGAGTATATATAAACATTTATATTAAATATTCACAAATGAACCTCAGATTAATATTAGAACCATATTTATGATTTTATGCCAAGAAAATATTTTATTTAATATTTATTAAACCAAACTCCAGAAAACTATTTCAAAACACTTTAATAATAAACATGTTACTGTAAGTTTTATTACATTTCAATTACTCTATCCCATTAATCATATATATGTACCCAAAGCTTAATCATTATAATTTATATTATGTTTTGATATCTGATAGCACATCTTATTTTTATTAATTTGTTAGCACATTTTTTAAAATTGTTTTGGGTTTTTTTTTTCTATTTTTCTTTTACTTAAATTTAACATTACTTTGCCTATTTGAAACATTTTATTTTTACTTTTACTGTTACATTATTGAATATATATACATAAATGTGTATATATATATATGTACATATATATATATATATATATACACACACACACACACACACACACATATATAGGAAAGCAGAGGATAGAGAGACAGGGAGAGAGGTTTGCAACATTCTTGAATCTCCCTTGTATAAGTAGTCTTGATTTAGCTCTGTATACTTACATAGCAGGTAGCATGTACCAATATAACATAAGAATTTCTGATCACATTTAGTTTTAAATTACTGTCAAATTATAAGGATATGCCAATACCCTTTAATAGAGTCTCCCCTACATTTCACTTTTATGAAATTGTTTTCATTTTCTCAAGATGATTATCTAAGACAATTATTTAATCCTCTATTTTGTGTAGTTAATGCTCATATTTCATTGTTTTATAATATTCTGTAAGCTTCTTCCTTTCTTCATCTACTAGAATTATGCATTTGGATTACGCTTGGCTCTACTTCATATCAACTTGGGTATTTGATTTCCCTTTTCATATAACAGCTAAAAAGGAAGCGAAAGTGCTTTGCTGTTCAGCATTTTCATTTATACCATCGTGAGTACTCATACACCAGTAGGATCTTTTAAATTAAAGCCTAATTTTCAAGTATTTTTATCCATTAAAAAGTATGACTATAAGCATCCCCACACACACTGATATCAGGAATGAAACAATTTGCGAGCCAACCACCTTGAATGACTTATTATCAAGGAACTTTCCCAGTGGCAAGGTGGTTCTGGCCTCTTTCCCTTCTATCCTATGTTTTCTCTCTCTCTAAATGGATAAAGACAGGGAAGCTGTTTTAGGTTTATTTAAATAATATAAACAGAAATCATTGTCTAATTAATAACATCTAAGAATCTTGAGGTGTGAGGGTGTTAAGTTTGGGAAGAAAATGTAATATTTTAGGGCTAGCTAATTTCTCAAATATTTAAGGAGGCTTCTCAGAGAATACATACAAAGAGATAGAGGAAATCTTAGGAAACTCAGTAAGTACTAAACCCAGATTTTACTCTGGGTCATGTAGCTTTTGACAAGGGAAACAGGAAACAGTACCTGAGACCTCTGTAGGGAGGAGGTTAGATCTTAGATTTCTCAGAAAAATCTACCTTCCTAAGCAGGTGAATTAGGAAAAACCCAACACATGGCAGGATGGTGGTGGAGATCCATGTGTGTCTCAGACTCTGCTGGAAAGGAGAAGTAATATAAAATAAAATAAAATAAAAGCTGCTAAGAAGAACCTCTATTCACATACTTTTAGTTCATACCACCTACCTGAGTGACCTAGTGACAATATATTTTAAGGTATTCCCAGATGATAATCAGTAAGACTTTTAACAAGATAAGAGAAAAATCCTTTCTGGAGGAATGCACATTACACCTGAGACTTAAAGAATCACCACAAGTAAAGATCAAAGTATTATGCATTCAAAAACAAACAAACAATCCCCTTAGAAAGAAATACTGAAAAGCAAGTTACATATATGTATATTAAAATACAGGAGATGAAAGGGACTTGAATAAGTTTTAAAAGAATTATTTCTTAACTGACAAATAACAACTGTATATATATATTTAAGGTGCAAAACATTATGTTCGGATGTATGTATCACTGTGGAATGGCTAAATCTTCCAATTAACAGGTGCATTAATTCTTTTTGTGTGAGGTGAGAACATTTAAAATCTACTCTTTTTCCAGCACCATAACTCATGCCTATAATCTCAGTATTTTGGAAGACTGAGGTAGGAGGATTGCTTGAGGCCACAAGCTCATGATCAGCCTGGCCAACATAGCAGGACTCAATCTCTTAAAAAAAAAAAAAAAAAAGAAAGAAAGAAAGAAAGAAAACAAGGTAGAGCCTGTGGCTCAAAGGAGTAGGGTGCCAGTCCCATATGCTGGAGGTAGCAGGTTCAAGCCAAACCCTGGCCAAAAACTGCAAAAAGGAAAAAGAAAACAGAAAAAAGAAAATTAATAACAACAGTAAATAAATTAACTGGGCCTGGTGGCATGCTTCTGTAGTCAAGGAGTTTTAGGTTATGGTGATCTGTGATTGTGCCATTAAACTGCAGCCAGGGGGACAAACAAATAAACAAACAAATGGAAAACTACTCTCCTAGCAATTTTTAAGTATGTAATCAATATGTTCTTATTAACTATTATATTTAAATTTCTTAATTTCACAAATATTTAGTGTTTAGAGAATTTTTGTACAAATATAATATTTAGTCATATTCATTCATTTCTGTTCTTTTAATGTTTAGTTCACTCTACTAAACATTAGCAAAAACAGAACTATAGAGCTATTTTCCCACAACAGTCTCCCTTGAGCTGTACTAATTTTGGATGATAGTCATGCTTTTACACCGCGTGTTTGTTTTTTTTTTATTAATATCTACCAAATGCTGTACATCTGCCAGTAGAAGCAGAAGGATTTGAGAAGGGAGAAATACACGATCTTTAGCACCTGTTACAGCCTCATATCATAAAATACATTCTGGAAACATGTTTTAAACCATAAAACATCAGTATAAATTATTGTATGTAGATTGCAGCTTTAATTATCTACAATTATAGAGAATAAATTGCTCTTAGACATCATTTTTACAGAGAAACATATTAATTTTTGTCAGTTAAAACATTGCATTCAACATGTTTTTCCTCCTTGCCACACATTAAATAAGTACAAAAAGTGATCATTTGGATACTTTTAGCAGCTGAATTGGCTGTCTTTTAAGCAGAAAGTTCTTTGGATGGTGAGTTTCGATACACTAATGAATTTAGAAGTAGTTGTCAGGCAATTGCTAATGTAGGTGAAATTATTGAAATCATTTGTTTGATGTTAATGTTTCATTCAGAAAATTAGAAACAACATTCAAAACATTTTTTGACTTTATTTCTCTGATAAGGTTTTATCTCAGACAATGATCAGAGATTAAAGTTTACATTATTCATAGCCAAAGGGTAGAAATATTGGTCAAGATTATTAAAAATTATTTTATACTAATACTTTATATATTAATTATGCTAATAAGATAATATTTTTGAAGTTTCTATAACAGTTATTGCTGATTTAATAAATATTTGAATGAGTGGATATGAAAACATATGGACATCTTTTTTGTTTGTTTTGGAACTCAGTAAGTATTTTTTTATTTGATTACTTTTTTGTACCAAAAAGACTGTTGGGCATTAATGACAAATCAAAGCATACCAAAAACAAGAGGTAAGAAAAAAATTCCTATAAATTAGGTAGAAGAATATACTTTGCTTATTTTCTTTTATTCTTTTTTATGGATATGTTGCTTTTTAAAAAATAGACAATAAATATTTATAAATAAAAATAGAAGATAATTTTAAAAAAAGATCATGCCAAATTTTACAGACAATGGAAAAAGAAGAAATATTTCAAATTCATTCTACTTCATCTGGATATACCTGATATTAAAATTGGAAAAAATATATAATTATAAAGGGAAAAATTACAAACATATTTCATTTATAAATGAGGATGCAATATCCTAACAACATATTAACAAGTTGAACTAAAAATTATTGTTCAGGGCAGTGCTTGGGGCTCAAAGGAGTAGGGCACCAGCCCATATACCAGAGGTGGTGGGTTTAAAGTCAGCCCCAGCCAAAAAGTGCAAAAAAAAAAAAACATTGTTCAAATAATGTACTTTGGTCAAAATTAAATCCAGTCTATGTGAGAATTAGTCACTGTTTTCTTTTCTTTTTTTTTTCTTTTCCTTTCCCCCACCCCTCCCTCCTTCTCTCCCTGTCTGCTTTCCCCTTCCCCTACCTCGCCATCATGTCATTAATTGTCATTAATTGTCTTCATATCAAAATTGAATACAAAGGATTCATGCTTCTCCATTCCTATGATGCTTCTCTAAGAATAATATGTTCCACCTCTATCCAGGTTAATACAAATGTTGCGAAATCTCCATTGTTTTAATGGCTGAATAGTATTCCATGGTATACATATACCAAAGCTTGCCAATCCATTCCTGGGTTGAGGGGCATTTAGGCTGTTCCCATATTTTGGTGATTATAAATTGAGCTGCGATAAACAATCTAGTACAAGTGTCTTTATAATAAAACATTTTTTTTTCCTTTTGGATAGATGGTCCACTAATGGGATTGCAGGAGGTCTAAGTTGAGTTCTTTGAGGATTCTCCATATATCCTTCCAAAAACGTTGTATCAGTTTGCAGTCCCACCAGCAGTGGAAAAGTATTCCTTTTTCTCCACATCCTTGCCAGCATTTGCAGTTTTGAGATTTGATATGGGCCATTCTCACTGGGGTTAGTTGATATCTCAGGGTGGTTTTAATTTCCATTTCTCTAAGAATTAGGGATGATGAGCATTTTTTCATATGTTTGCTAGCCATTCGTCTGTCTTTTTTACAGAAGGTTCTGTTCATCTTTCTTCCCCTTTGATGTATGGGATTGTTGGCTTTTTTCATGTGGATTAATTTAAGTTTTCTTTAAATCCTAGTTATTAAGCTTTTGTCTGATTCAAAATATGCAAATATTCTTTTCCAATGGGTAGGTTGTCTATTTGCTTTGGTTGTTGTCTAACTGTACAGAAACTTTTCAGTTCAATTAAACTCCATATGTTTATTTTTGTTGTTGTTGCTATTGCCATGGCAGTCTTCTTCATAAAGTCTTTCCCCAGACTGATATCTTCCAGTGTTTTTCCTATGCTTTCTTTGAGGATTTTTATCATTTCATGCCTTCAGTTTAAGTCCTTTATCCATCTTGAATCAATTTTTGTGAGTGGAGAAAGGTGAGGGTCCAGTTTCAGTCTTTTACATGTGGATATCCAGTTCTCCCAGCACCATTTATTGAATGGGGAGTCTTTCCCCCAAGGTATGTTCTTGTTGGGTTTAGAGAAGATTAGGTGGTTATAAGTTGTTGGTTTCATTTCCTGGTTTTCTATTCAATTTCCAAATGTCTATGTCTCTATTTTTGTGCCAATACCATGCTATCTTGACCACTATGGCCTTGTAGTACAGCCTAAAATCTAGTATGGTGATGCCCCCAGCTTTGTTTTTATTACTAAGAAACTGCCTTAGCTATACAGGTTTTTTTCTGGTTCCATACAAAATGTAGAATTATTTTTTACAAGTCTTGAAAATAGGATGTTGGTATTTTGATAGAGATGACATTGAATGGATAGATTACTCTGGGAAGTATAGACATTTTAACAATGTTGATTCTTCCCAGCCATGGGCATGGTATGTTCTTCCATTTATTAATATTCTCTGCTATTTCCTTCCTTAGGGTTTTATAATTTTCTTTATAGAGGTCCTTCACCCCTTTTGTTAGGTATACTCCTAGGTATTTTATTCTCTTTGGGCCTATGGTGAAGGGAGTTGTGTCTTTAATTAGCCTCTTATCTTAGCTGTTATTGGCATATACAAAGGCAACTGACGTGAGGACATTGATTTTATATCCTGAGACATTGCTGTATTTTTTGAAGACTTCCAGGAGTCTTGTGGTTGAGTCTTTGGGGTTCTCTGAAATATATGTACATCTTAAACTATGGGAATTTACATTTAAGTAAGTAGCAAAGACTAAAATATAACATTCTCTTAATTTCCTCCCCAAATTGCTTCTCTTCTCCCCTACTTCTTAGATCACTCATTCTTTAACACCCAAGACCTTCCTTTAATGTGAAAACCTCAGATGAGTTTTACTGTCAGTTAATAGTTTTCTTTGCCTCCTCTTTCCTCTTCTTGTTCTTATTAACACTTAAAAATAAATGTACCTGTAAATTTTGTCATGAATTCATTACAGTAATATCTACTTAACTACTTTTTGCAGGGTTTTAAGGCTCAAGACCCCAGAGCAAGTGTTATTCAGTTTTATGTACTAAGTATATAATTAGGCATGAGAAGGACTGGCTAGATGAAGGAATAACTGAATGATAGAAAGAATAAACCAAGTACCAATTTGTAGTTCCCTGATGATTAGTGATGTTGAGCACTTTGACACATACCTGTTGATAAATTGTGAGTCTTCTTTTGAAGATTGTCTATAGGATCTTTTACCCATTATTAAATAGGATTATTTCTATCTTTATGTGAGTTCTTTACATAATGTATTGTAGATACTAATCCTTTGTCTGATGTATAGTTTGCAGATACATGCTTTCATTCTGTAGGTTTTCTCTGAACTCTACTGATTGTGTTATTTGTTGTGCAGAAGCATATTAGCCCAATGAATCTCATTGTCTATTTTTACTTTTACTACCTTGTTTTTGAGGTCATATTCAAAAAATCCTTGCTTAGTCCAATTTAATAGAGCATTTCCCCTGTTTCCTTCTAGTACTGGTAGTTTCATAGTTTCACATTTAATCTTTTATTTATGTAGAGTTGATTTTTGTTTATGGTGAAAGATAGTGGTTTAGTGTCATCCTTCTGCATGTGGATATCCCATTTTCCCAGCAACATTTTAGGAAGACAATGTGCTTTCCCCAAAGTGTAGTCTTCGTGCCTTTGCAGATAATCAATTGCCTTTAAATGTAGGGAAATGCAAATCAATAACCTGGTAAATATCTCTCCACCTTAATTACAATGTCTTTTATCAAAAAAACAAAATTTAAGGAACGCTGGTGAGGCTGTGGAGAAAGGAGAATTCTGATGCACTATTAATGGGATTATGGAGCTTTCTCAAAAAACTAAAAATACAACTGGCATTACCAGCTATGTCTTCAAAACAAGTGAAAGCAGTGTGTTATGAAGGTATCTGCACTTAATATTGTTCATAAAGCATAAAATATGGAAACAACCTCAAAGGTCATATATACATAAAAGGTAAAGAAAATGTGACATACAACATGCAGTGGAATATTATTGGCCATAAAACAAAAATGAAACACTGTCATTTTCAGCACCATGAATGAGACTAAAATGACGACAGTATGTCAATGAAATAAGCCAGACAGAGAGGGGGAAATATCACATGATCTCACAAGGGGAATCCACAAAAAGTTGATTTTATAGAAGTAGAGAGTAGTTGGTTAACAAGGGTAGGAAGAGTGGGGAGCAGGGAGAATAAATACTGATATCCTATTACAAAGTAGAGTGACTACAGCCAATAACAGTGTAGTGTACGCACTGAAATGGATGGAAGAGAGATTTTGAATGTTATCACTACAAAGAAATGCTAAATGTTTAAAGCAGGGACAATAGTAGTTACTCTGATCTGATCATTAGACACTGTATACATGCACTGAAACACCACACCACACCCCATACATATACACAAATGTTACATGTCAATTATAAACATTAAAATTAGTTAAAAGAAGAAAAATAAATAAGTGATTTTTTTTTCCTAGAGTCCCCTTCCTATCCCTTTTTAATGCTTCTTACTCTAAGCCAGGTATGGACATCATATCCTTTGCAGCTCATGCTGTACATGATGGAGAAAATGTCTGATTGCTCAGACTCTTTAATGCCCCCACCGCACCCAATTCTTATCCATACAACTTTTGTTGAAGTAAAGGTGAGACCTGAGAATCAGGGAATCAAGTTCAGCAGAAAAATCAGAAGTAAATCTTTGTACAGTTAAAAAAAAAAAAAAAACAACTTAGTGTTTTAAAGAAATCTAATAAAAGACACATTTAGTAATGATGTAATGTAAACCAAATCGAATATGCTTCTTAGCTGAATTTATGTGTAAATCTTGTGTCTTCATATGGGTTTGAATCTTGTACTTTATTTTTACGAATCCTGCACTGTACTTCCTCCAGTGCCAGGTAGTCAATCTGTAAACTACTGAGTAATTGCTTAATTGAACTCTTATGTTTCAGAATTAATCAAACCACAGAATGTATTTCTGGGATTTGATGACATTATTGTTAATGAACATTTGATGAGAAATAGGAGAGTAAAGAGAATGTCTTCTAAATCATTTATACAACTATTTTATTAAAAAACCTTTCTATACAATTTAATAGACTCTTCTTTATAAATTGTAAAACAGTTTTGTAAAATACATCTGAAAATTTTAAGGTAGAGATGAAATTTTTGAAAAATGAGCTGTATTCATTCACATCGGTTAAAACTTCTTAGGCAATATGGCCTTCATTAATTTGAAAAAGAGGAGCTTAAGTATCTCAGATAAAGTAAAATAGCAATTTAAAAAGGATAATAATTATGATTTAATAACTTACGACTTTTTGTTCATGCTTCTGGATAATATGTAAAATAGAAATACATTTGACCTTATGTTTTCACACACAAATGCACTTTTAATTAAGATAATATCATACATTTAAAACAGATTTTTTTCCAGAGCCATTCAATTGAATAAAATTATTATTTAAAAAGTTTTAACAGCACTAACTGAAGGTCAGTGGTTCCTCATAGATATAAATGTTAACCCAAGGTTTGTGATTTTTTTCACCCTCTGGTAATGGCATTAGGGCAAGTAAGTTCCAAATTCATAAATGTACAATTTACATTCTGAAATTCAGTGGCACTTGTTACATTACACAAAACCTATAATTAGTAAATTTATGCACATTCTTTCAAATATGTTGAAATTATTTAGTAAAATAAAATAGAAAGGAAACACATTAACTATGTATACAAAAAATGAAATAATGTAAACATCAAGTTATTTGTCCCGCCCGTATGTATCAACTAACTGTCTACTAAACAAATAGTTATAGTTAAATACAAACTTTATGGGAGCAGTCTCACTAGAGTTTCATTTCTTTTTTGCAGTAGTATACTAACTATGCTAGACTATTTAGAGGAACAAGTGTTAACAAATGAAGTCATTTCTTACTTTTAGAAGATTGTCAGGTGGCTGACAGTGGCTCATACTTGCAATCCTAGCAGTTTAGGAGGCCACACTGGGAGGACTGCATCAGGCCAACAGTTTGAGACCAGCCTGGACAACACAGTGATATGCTGTCTCTACAAAAATGTAAGTAAACAATTAGCTGGACATTTGGCATGCTTATAGTCCTAGCTACTCAGGAGGTGCGGACAGGAGGCTTTCTTGAGCTCAGGAGTTTGAAGTTGCACTGAGCTATCATCACACCACTGAACTCTAGCCCTGGTGACAGAGTGAGAATCTGTGTCAAGAATAAATAAATAAATAAGAATAAGAAAAATAAAAATTTGAAAATAATGTAAAATGAGTTACATATGATTATTGAGAAGGAAAATTGAAATAGAAAATTCAAAAATTTTCGTGACAAGCAGTAGAATCCTTCAAGGAGACCTAGTGTACACATTTACTGGTTAATTAATCCATCTTTTTAAAATTTTAGTTTTTTTTTCTCTAAACTTGTTTTAAAATCATCTGTTTCTAGAAATGCTACAAGTGAAAGATTTTTTTCATCAAAAATATTGAAGTTTAAATTATATATTTTCATAGTCAAAATAAGGAGATGAGCAGAGTAGGATTCCGTGAATCACATTTTGTTTGTAAATTTCAGATTAATAAGAGGGAACAAATGATTAGGTTAAATCGTTCATATTTGCCAGGTAGAATTCAAGCTATGGTTGAGCCCTCCACCGGGGGATGTGCTGTACGCCCCACATTGTGCCCATGATGTGCCAGCTCACCCATCCCCTCTCCCT